>CM069905.1:85085539-85175539 GCA_036172215.1 Camellia granthamiana
AACAATACAGTCTAAGAAGCCCAAGCCAAGATGCTCACAATTGCTATATGCTAGGATGTTACAGCCAAGTTAAAATAGCAGCTCTAGGATTTGTAATTGTGTAACTGATATGGAAGTTAGTTAGAAAGTAAGAGAAGTTGTTAGAATAAGTGTGTACACGTGTATGTTAGTAGTGTGAGTTAGTTAGATGATGAAGGTAGTTGTATAATGGCATAAAAAGGAGTGTAAGGATTGTAACTGTTTTTCAAGGAAATAAGAAAGTTTTCATGGTATCAGAGCCATCAAGCTCTTGCAAGCACGATCCATCAACGGCAGAAGCAAAGCTCTAGTTGAAGCTTCTTCTTCATCTCCTTCAAACTCAATTCCCTCAAATCTGAGTTCGCTTATATCAAACTTCAATGCCTTAGTCACTGTAAAGCTCGATTCGAGCAATTTCTCATATAGAAAAGCCAACTTCAAAATGTTCTTCATGCTACCAATCTTATTGGCTATGTAACCAACTAGGCCTAACCTAGTTGGCCACCATGTTGTAATATCCTCAAAATAGACCCATAATCATACATTCATGATACAAGAAAGAGATATCATATTCCCAGCATCAGAGTATTTTTACAAGAGATATTACATGTTGACAACAAAAGTAAATACCCTATAAGCTTACAACTTTCCAAGTCAACACTTGGGTTCAACAAAAATAGAGTTCTAACTCTTTACACAAATAAACCCTTGGCTTGATATACATAAAATAACCAAAAATCAACAAAATAACCAAAAGAGTCTTCAACTTCCAAAACCTTCCAAGCTATGTCCTTGGAGGTGGCATGTCACCTGAATCTGAAAATGATGTCCCATATAGGGTGACTCAATGCCCAATAGAGATATGCTAAACATAATATGAGCAATATAACTAAAACATTAGCATTTGATAAATGTTTAACTCATATAAACCGACTTATAATATATTCCAGTTTCATGACAAATATGTCCATGTTTCATTTCACTTTCCTTTACTTAACTAATTCAATTTATAAACATGGCTCAGAACCTGGCCAAACAATTCAATTCATAATCATGGCTCAGAACCTGGCCAAACAAATCAATGAGACTATAACTCATATTAAAATACTTCCGTACTTCACAATTCACATGAGACTGCAACTCATATTAAAACACTTCCAATACTTCAATTAATACACATATTTATTGTATTAATGGAGTTCATCCCCTATTTCCTCTCAAATAGGTTTGAGAGTCCATCCCCTATCTCCTCTCAAACCATGGAGTATATTCCCCTATCTCCTCCCAAACAATATACATATACGATGTATTTAAGCACTTATCATATACAATAATCAAGCAAAGCACATATTCAATGTGTTGTTCCATCCGTCATATTCAATGACATATCCAATTGATTAGTTTTAATTCACCTAATCATTAGGCAGTATTTACAACAATCAAGGCTATCATCCACCGATAGCCCAAAGCAATTATTTCTAAACAGGTAATAAATGCGTAAACAGATAAATTATCAACAATTTCAAAGGTGAGTGATTAATCAATCCAACTCCACCATTCATTATTTCCAAACCAATTTCATTATCTCATAATAAATGTCATTAATTTCACAAATGACCCAATTAATCCCAACTAAGGTATTTTTCCCTTTTTCTCAATATTGACCCAAAGGTCCCAATATCATCAATAGACTTCAATAACTTCATTTTAAGGCTCAAATACACACATATAGTTCAATGGAACAAAAACCCCCTCTTTACACATTTTTAAGGTTTGAAACCCTAACTCCTAAACTTTCCCAACTACAACATTAAATCAAAATAACTACAAGTTTATGCCAAAGATCATAAATATGAGTAGTTATCCCTACCTCAAAGTTGAAGCCCAAAGGAAAGATGAAGAAACCCAAAGATGCTCCAAATCAAGACTCTTTCGAATCCAAAGATAGCCCCAAGCCAAGCTCTACACTTTATACAAAGGAACTAGGGTAGGAGACCACTAGAATATGGAGTATTTGTAGAGAGAAGGTATGTAGAGAGAGAGAGAGAGCAGCTATTCTAGGGTTTGAGAAGAAAAAGAGTTCAAAAAGTGAGAGAGAAGACTGCTGCTGCGAACTGATATATTCGAGGCTCGCTCGAGCGAAGGAGTGGTCGGTCGAGCGACTAGACACACAGAAACCTCACTCGAGCGCACAAAGCCTCGTTCGAGCCAACAATTCGAAGCTTCAGGTCTGCAAGCCAGAAGCACGCTCGAGCGAAGGAATTCTCGCTCGAGCGAAGAAACTCAAAACATACAACTCACTCGCTCGAGCGAAGGAAAGCTCGCTCGAGCCAAGAAACACAACCTTCAGGTTAAAAAGGGACGCAGACGCACGCTTGAGCGCAAGACTTCTCGCTCGAGCCACCAGACACAACAATTCAACTCTCGCTCGAGCGAAGGAACTAAAACAAAAAGCTCACTCAAGCGACAAAAGCCTCGCTCAAGCGAAGACACCAAAATCTGGGCAGCAACCATTTGTTTCAAAACACACCAAACCTGTTACAAACCTGCCCAACACATCCTAAAACTCATATACAAGAATTGAAGGACGGAAACAAGATATAACAACAACCAACACCACGAAACCTAAGTCCGGGATACAACAACCAATGGAGGGGAAAACCGGGATCGCTATAACCATGTCTTCCTTAGGGCTTAGTCCTAAGGAGGTCATAGGTTCAATTCTCCTTAGGGGGTTGAATTAATAGAGCGCAAGCACTTAGGTGCTTTGCTAAGGATGGAGAGATTTTCTCCCATATGTGCTAATCTAATAACTAACATTTGCCGATAAAAAAAAAAAAAAAAATCTTGTTGGCTATGCAACTGGTTTGATTGCTTGTCCTCCAACAGATATTGAAAATTTTGATGGAAAATTGATTCCAAATCCTGAGTTTTCTCGATGGAAGATCTTTGATTCTCACCTTCTTAGTTGTGTCACTGCAACGCTTTCTCCTTCTATTTACTCCACTATTCTCACTATAGCAAATGGCACTTTTGGCGACTAAATGGTTAGTCACCAAAAGTCACATCTTAGTCGCCCAAAACTTTTGCCGACTAAAATTTTTGGTCAGTAACTTAGTCGTTGAATAATTATCAGGAAAAGTAATTGGCGATTAAAAATATTTCACCGAAAGTCCACAATTGGCGACTAATTTTTTAGTCACCAAAAGCTATCAAATAAATTTAATATTGCATTTTCAGCGACTAACACTTTTTGTCGCCAAAAACTTAAATTATTTAGGACGACTAAACTTTTAGTCACTATTTTTTTTTTTTTTGTTTTTTTGGTTCATCTTATTTGTTTTTTAGCTACAAAATGTTTTAGTCGCCTAAAGTCTAATTTTTCTTTAGCTACTAAAGTTTTTTAGTTGCCTAAGGTATATATATATATATATTTTGGCTACTAAATATTTAGTCATCAAAAGTATTATTTTCTTTTTAATTTTTTGTTTGGCTACTAAAGTTTTTGTTGTGGAAACGTTTTTGCATTCTATTTTTTTTTAAGCTACTAAAGAATTAGTCGCCAAAAGATTTTGTTCATTTTTTTAGCAACTAACTATTTAGTCGCTAAAAATATTTACTCCATTCTTTATTATCAATTGTTTAGTCGCCAAAAACATCATTTTATGTTTTTTTTAAATTAATTTGTCTACAACCTATATGCATTCCATGCAACCTGTACCAGATATATAAACAAAACAATACATATATTATTACCCATTCCACAATCTGTATCAATTTCACTTCCAACCGTCCAAAGAGAAATAACTTTTAATATCAAATTCCATACAAATCAAGTATATTCTAACTTAAAATAATAATTATATATAAAACACCCAATCATACAAAAACCATGTCCTCCGTACAAAAAATATATATTTACTACCATGCCAAATGACCATTTGGCACAAATTACCATGATAATTTGTATCACGATAAAAAATAATCTATATACCACGACAATAATTATCTATCTGATGCCAAAAGTATTTTGTACCATGCCAAAAGTTATCTTACGATTAATAAAAATCCACACAACAAGTAGAGGACAACATAATAGAGGGATTATACAAAACTATAAATTGTCCTCCGTACACAAAAATTGAATATTCACAAGTCCATACCAAAAACCATCTATAAAAAAAAATTATACCCATTAACACCCTATAGCATTTGAGGATAATGTCATACTACCTATGGAGAATCTGAGTACGAAATTGGTGCGTTTTATTTGGTTATTTGCTTGCATATCAGTTGAATTATCTCAGTTCAGCCACATGTTTAGTAATTTAGTAAAATAAAAAAAGTAAAGCCGCTACAGTTAACATCACTACAGTTAACGTCATTTATTATTTAGCCTTTTTTGGCAAGTCAAATGAAAGTTCACGCACTCTGCTATATCTCAGTTTGTAGAATTTTAAATTTTTATTTTTTATTTTTTTATCAACAACACACTTAAAGAAGAAATAGTACACTCATAGAAGAAGTCCTTCGTTACGGCATACAAACTATTTCTGTAGTAAAAAATTGCAGACTACAAGAGTGTGTTTGTTTAGACAGATTGGATAAAGGAAAATTGGAATTCACCGGACTGCTAGTTCTGGGATATATTGTCTCCAGACTATTTGGTTGAACTGGATTTGTATCACATGTTTGTTTAGTCATGTGATTAGATGTCAGGAAAAGACTATTTTGTTGGATATGATATGAATCCTATGTTTGTTTGAGACATTATGGAGACGGATAAATGTTCCAATGACTATTTTACCATTTTAATTATTTACTAAATAATAGCAATATTAAACATATCTTTAATATTTTAATTATTTTAACTAGATTAAATAAAATATATTTTATTTTATTTTTACACAATTAAATAAATTTATTTTTTTTAAATTAAATAAATAAAATAAATAAAATATCAATAAAAATATATGTCATTTTTTAATTAAAATTTTAAATAAATTTATTTAAAAAATAATAATAATTAAATAATGAAATTAAATAAAACATCTATTAAAATTTAAATAATGAAATTAAAGAAAATATAAACAAAATTTTAAAATAAAACATCAATAATAATTAAATTAAATTAAATTATTTTATTTTTAAATTGAGACATTTAAATTTTATTGAATTTTACTAAATATAATACATAATTAAATAGTAGATGGTCAAAATGGTCATTTCACAACCTAATCCCATATACCCCCTTATCCCTCCATTTGTGTCCCACCTCCCTCCCATGAGACACAATAGTCCAATGGATTTGGGACCTAATAGTCCAGTGCAAAAATTTTGAACCAAACAACAGACTATTAATCCAGATGGACTAATAGTCTAATTCCACCTCTCAATCCCTCAAAACAAACACCACCTAAGAACAAATTAATAATTGTCCAAATCAACAAATTACACTACCAGACATGGTGTCCACTAACATTAGACAAATTCTTCAAACTTATTCAATTAATGCATTTTCACCCCCTAAAACCCTTTTTCGACTAAGTTTAAGGTATTTTCAACTCTAACTCCAACATATGCATGCTAATTACATGCCGTATATCCCCACAAGTCCTATTTGTCATAAGGAAGCTATCAATGACATCCATAGAGTGGTTCGAGGGTTGTTTTGCATTTCCACCCCCGAACACCTTTTTTTAACTAAGTTTAAGGCGTTTTCGAATCTAACTCCCAACCTACGTGTGCTGATTACATCTCGTCTGTCCCGACAGGTCTTATTTGTTACGAAGAAGATGGCTGTAACATCCATAGAGTGGTACAAGGGTTGTTTTACATTGTTGCCCCACCCAATGCCCTTTTTCGCCAAAGCATAGGGCGTTTTTTACTCTAACTCTCAGCTTACGTGTGCTAATTACCTCCCCGTCTATCCCAAAAGGTCCTATTTTTCATGAGGAAGCTACCTGTGACATCGATAGAGTGGTTCGGGGGCTGTTTTCTATTTTTGCTCTCTGAATGCCATTTTTCAACTAAGTTTAAGGTGTTTTTGACTCTAACTCCCAACCCACGTGTGCTAATTACATACTGTCCATCCCCATAGGTCGTATTTGTCATAAGGAAGTTGTCTATCACATCCGTAGAGTGGTTCGGGGGCTATTTTCCATTTGTGTCTCCCGAATGCCATTTTTCGACTAAGTTTAAGGCCTTTTTTACTCTAAATCCCAACCTACGTATCCTAATTATGTGCCGTCTATCCACACAAGTCGCATTTGTCATGAGGAAGCTTCCAAGCCATCACTCAAGGAAATTTAGCGATTGTTTTGCATTTTTGCTCCCCTTCCCCAACGGGTCCTTTTTGCATTTTCTCACATTTTTGTCTCCAATTCTTTAACCATGTATCCTATCGATGCACTGCCTGCTCTCACAAGTTTTTTTTAATCTAGGGCAAGGTGTTCATGATGATCTCTAGATAGATTGCAGTTGTTTTGCATTTTTGCCCCTCGGGGGCTCCTTTTTACCTTTTTTCCTTTTTTCTCACATTTTTGTCTCTAATTCTTTAACCGTGTGTCCTGTTGACGCACCACTTGCTCTCACAAGTTTATTTAATCTAGGGTGAGGTGTCCATGATGGTCTCCAAGCAGATTGGCAGATGGTTTGCATTTTTTCCCCCCAATGGCTCGTTTTTAGTTTTTTTCTTGCATTTTTGTCTCTAATTCTCTAATTATGCATCCTATTGATGCGACGCTTACTCTCACAAGTGTTTTCAATCTAGGGTAAGGTGCCCATGATGGTCTCCAGAAAATATGGTGGCATATGTAAAGTAGGCATGTTAGGTAAATTAATTAGGCATGTTAGGTAAATCGACCATATAAAACGCGGTCAATGTACAAGGATTGATTGCTGCATAAACAGGCTACAATATTTAAATTGTGAATTGGAAAACAGCTATCATAACATATTATGCCTTAAAACTTTGAAAAGAAAAAGGTAATAAAAAATAAAGAAACTCATTGTTTAACCATATAATTAGTACGATAAATGATTTACTGTTATCCACGACCAATTCCTAGCAGGTTGGTTTGAATGTCATAACAAACCCACTGGGTGGGGTTTTGGACTTAACAAGGATTGTGGTATGGGTTTCATGATTCTAAAGGTCTTCTCTGGTTTGATGTTTTGTTGGAGCACTACAAATAGCAATTTGTGCGTGCAATTCTTGTTTAAAAAATTTCTCTCTAGAGTGACAATTTTGACTTTTTTGAAGTTGAAACCAAGGCACAAATGTCAAGTAGGATGGAGTCTAAATATTGAATTATATATATATATAGCAGTATCATTGAAAAGGAAACATGAGTTTTTGATTCGACCTAGAAGTTAAAAGTTGTACCAAGAAGAATAAAGAAGAATAAATCAAGGTGTAGACACCCCATTTTTGACCGACCTTAAGACTCAGACGTCACCGATTGAGCGCTTGGTGATGTTGTATACTGTGCTCGTTCTGAGGTTGCGGAGTCTCGGCCGTGAGCCTTGCCTCCGAACTTCTGGACTTTTCTGTGCCTGGCCTCGGTTTGCGAACCAAGCTCGGTTTTCTTTATTTTCTCTTCCTGAGGGGAGGGAGAGGTCTCGTAGATCATCTCTCAGTGGCCATAGGCTACGTTTCGTGGTCGCAGGCCATTTTTCCCATTTCGGAGCCCGGTTCTCGGTTTTCGGAGCCGTCAGGCCGTGTGCCTCGGTTCGGGACCACCTAACTACCTCCGTTTGCTCCGGTTTTTGGCACGCATCTTATTTACTCCCTTTTGAGGGACACTGGGGTCCGAGAGACCAACTTCGTGGTCGAACACCACTCCCGGTGCCCAACAGTCAGTTTTCGGGGTCCCGAACTGCGCGTTTCGGCCCCCGAACCTTCATTTCGCATCGGTTTGGGCTCATTTTTGGTGGAGGCCTTATTTTCATTACTAGGAAGCTTGTAGGAGGGTGGGAGGCCAGCAATTGTTCTGACAACCAACTTTTTGTTTGGTCAAAAGTGGTTCAGCATGAATCTGGGAAGGAGAAAGTCTGCGCGGCTTCACCGAAACGGGCGTAACTCTTTGCACAAGAGGAATTAAGATATGAGGCCACCACCATTGGAAAGCTTACTTCCGGGGCTTCATTTTTCACTCAAGAATATCCTAATTTCAAATCCGGGGGGAGGAGATATGGTTGGTTGAAGTCCGGTTGGACCGAATCTGCGCGGCTTTACGGAAACTGGCATAACTTTTTCTATAGAAGGAATTTTAATGCAAGGTTTGCGGCATTGGAAAGCTAACTTCTGGGGCTTCATTCTAGGGTATGGCCGGCCACTTTTCCCCCTTTGGCCTGGCCGGCCGGCCACTTTTTCTGGCCGGCCGGCCACTTGTTTTGGTGAATGATTTTTTTTTGCCATTTTAAACTAGCCGGCCATTTTTGCCCCTGGGAGTGTGTTCCAGCCGTGTATTTTGTTTTACACTTCACCCATGTCCGAGGGTTTGGCCATTTTGGGGGGAAACTTGACTTGTTTTCCCTTCATTTTTCCCCTCCCCTTTTTCCACCCATTTTGCTTATATAACAGCAGCCCCAGGTCTGGTTTTTAGGGTTAGAAAAAATGCTTGGAGCCTCTTGTATTGTATCTCTCTCCTTCTACACTTCAACTCTCAAAAACCCTTAAGTTCCTACACCCTTTTCCCTACAAGCCCTAGCACCACCACCACTACTCCATTTCCAGCAGCTTGGGGAGTTTTTCAGAGGCTAGGAGGCAACATTTTTGGTCCAAGAGGCAGCAAAAGGGTTGGTCTACAAGGGTAAGTTCATTTCCCCTCTTTTTGGTCTCATTTTTGCAACATTTCTTAGCCCTCTTTGCTTACTGTTTTGGGCTCCGACCCTAACTGGAACTAGGCTTATTTTGAGCCATTTTTCATGTTTGTTGAAGGGTCTTACCCTGTTTGAGACCCTCATGTTGCACTTGCTTCAATACCCTCTTGAATGCCATTTTCTTGCATGATATTTTTAGCTTGTGTGTGATCTGTTTTGGGGCCTGATGTAAACTGTAAATAGGCCTATTTTGAGTCCCTCTTCAACATTAAAGAAGGGCTCAACACTGTTTGGGACCTCCACATATCACTTGTCATTGTACCCCTCTTAGGTCCCCTTTTTTGCATGATTTATTAGGCTATTATGTCTCTGTTTTTGGACTTTGGTCCAAACTGAAAATGGCCCTAAAATGACCTCCTATTCATGTTTCATTAAGGGTATAGGGCTGTTTGAGACATCCTTGGTATACTTCATGTTATAGCCCTCTTGTGGCCTTAATTTTGCATGGCATTTTGAGCATATTTCTACACTGTTTTGGGCTTGATCACCTACTGTAAAAAGCCATATTTTGGGCCCCTCTTCAACGTTGTTGAAGGGCCGTAACCTGTTTGGGGCCAGAATATATCAGTTACTTCTTTGCCCCTTGTTGGCCCATTTCTTGCATAGCATTTTGAGCATACTTGTATCTGCTTTTGGGATCTGTCATAAACTGAAAGTAGTCATATTTTTTCTTCCTCTTCAGTGTTTTAGAAGGGTCTTTTTCTGTTTGGGCTTTGCATCTACCACTTGCTTCATTGCCTCCCTTGCGGAGCCATTCTTGCATGCTAATTTAGTCCCACTTGTGCTTGCTGTTTGGCCATGTTTAAAACTGTAAAAATGCTTGTTTCGGGACTGCCTAGCTTCTGTATTCACACTTCATGTACGAATCATGCATGCATTGCATAGCTATAGGCCATTTCATGTGCTTAATTCCATGTTTCGGGACTCGTTCCTTGCATCGGATTTCATTTCGCCATGTTTCGGGGCTGTTTTGCATGTCATTTTGCCTCTGAAATTTGCATGTTTGCATATCATATTCCATGTCTTGCCATGTCTCATTAGAGTGGCATTCCGTGCCGTAGGTTCGGTCCTCGGTTTGCGTGCACGCGTGCACGTATTTCGAATTGTCTCATTTTCATCTGATGGCCTCCTATGTGAGTGTGGCTGAGGTCCACTCATGTTAGTGTAAGTCCATATTGCATCGTGTATGCCATTTCATTTCATAGCATTGTGTATGCTAGGATGTATGTTAGCGCATTACGTATGCCATGTTACCTCGTGCATCTTGTATGCCATTTCATAGCATTTTGCATGTTAGGTTGTATCTTAGTTGCATTTCATGCATGTCATGCATATCGCATTGTGTTCGGGATATGAGTTAGCCCGGGCACGGGAAACGAGGTACGTTCCGTACTCCGAGTAACGAAACGTGTCTCAATTCCCCAGTCACCGACACTCCAGATTATCCGTGATAGAGTTAGGTTTTAGTTGAGTTTTCATGTGCATTCATTCTATATTGAGTTGTGCAATTCGACTCCTCGGCCATCATGCATCGAGATGCGTGATTGGTGGCACGAGGATCGAGGCATGCATATATTTGTGAAAATACATTGCTATGCCCATTTCCTGCTCTCTGTTGCAGCAAAATCAAGAATCAACAGTCTTCCGAGGCTTGGCACGCATTTCAAGAACAGGTGCAAACAGAGGCTAATTGGGGCATCGTCATGGATTTCCGCACAAAGGCAACCCGAACATGCATCATTCATCACCCGGAGCGGAATCAAGGCAGTCCCTGGCTTGCATGCCAGTTTATTATTTTTCTTAGTTAATTTGTAAATTAATTAGGAATTTGTACATTATTTGGACTGTATTATTTGGACTGTACTATTCTTTTATTCGGGACTGTATATTCTTTTGGACCCTCTGCGCGATGGCATAATTGTAATAAGTGTGCGTGAGTATGATGTATGTCTTCCAACCCCACGTCTTTCTTCCTTTTTATTTACCTGCTTATGATGGTTAGATTAGGGCATATTTCAATTAGCATACAGTATGATAGCATGTTTGCATTCATTCATCTGTTTTGCATGCACCGGGCTCGGTGCACCATACTAACTGCATTGTACTTCAATTACAAGATGAATACATGTTAGCTGTAGCATTCCATATGCCATATTTAAAATAGCCGAGCCTGCTATAGTTGCATTCTGCATGTGTTGCATTAGGCATTTCAGCATATTTAGGATCATGCATGATTTCTAATGTAGTTTATGTTTTGGCTTGGAGTACTCGGTGAGTTTTTATGCTTTAGCATCCTTGCATGCGTGTGAGTGACTGTCATGAATAGCATGCTTACCATGAGGCTATATGCTTATGTGATATAACTGCCTGAATGCCTGTGGGTGAAGGGTGGGTTATCTGAATTGGAATAATGCATTGACTGTGAGTTTTAAGCCCACTAGATAGTGGCAAAACTATGTTTTCTAAGCCCACCCGAGGGTGGCAAAATCTGCATTTTAAGCCTATCTTCGGGTAGCAAACCATCTTTTAAAAACAAACATGAAATGTGTTGTTCCAATTCAGGCGATCCAGTCTATACTTGTATGCTGTGCGCATCACGTAGTAATCTAGGCTAATAACCGGAATAAGAACGCACAATGTTTTCAAAACTAGATATCACGGTTAGTAGAGGCCGGTCTTTGACCGGGCGAGCGGGGGTGCTCACGAAGTGACCTTCCCCAATCGTACCCAAGTTCCCGAGCCGAGGCAACTTTGGTGATGACGGACACGTGGCCTTTGGCACCGAGTTAGGGTTTCCTAAATTTCCCCATAAAAAATATTTAGGTGGCGACTCTGTATCTGGCAAAGCAGTCCATGTTTGGCACTTCTTTCAAAAAAATCTGTTTTCTTAAAACGATTTGCCCGATTTGGACTCTTTGGTTCAAGATTTAGAACCGTGACAATCGAGTCCTTGAACTGTAGTGAGCCCAAATGAACAGAACGGGACTTAACCCTCCCGGGGCGTTCGGGGACGTCTACAGTTTCTGGCGACTCTGCTGGGGATTTAGAGAACTTGACTCGAACTCATGATATCTGGTTTTGACTACACTTGTGTGTTTCTTTGCATTGCATTTGCATTGGTGCGCCTAGGACACCGTGTTTGCCATTTGCTATTCTTGAACGGTTTGCCGGAGGCTTGTCTTGTCAAGGCATGACCATAAGGTTGACCTGTTGTGGGCTCTGCCAGTATGGGAACACAAACCCCGGTTTTACCGGGGCACGGTTTTTGACCATTCGACCTAGTGCATATTCGGAATCCATAGTGACCATTCCAAACTAGGACAGGTTGCTTACCCGATATAGGTTGTTTGAAAGCCCTGTGTGCATAGTGAAACCCTAGCTCCTGACAAAATAGGAAAGGGAAACCCTACCCCTCCATAGGGGTGTTTTGGCTCTCACTTGCTTGTTATGTGCTTTTAGAGTGCGTCTCTACAGGGAATGCATGTATCAGTTTGCAAGTTTGGGCACCAAGCCTGCGGGCACCAGTTCAGTATTTTGGGTATCAAGCCTGAGGGCATTAGTATTTAGGGAATCAGTTTTACCTGAGGGTATCAGATTTGAGGCAGAATTCTGGGCAGAATTCAGTAGAGAGCACACTCATTCAGCTTTGTTCGTATCTGTTCTGGTGAAATCAGGCTGAGATGCTGCATGTTTTCTCTTTTGCTAGGTAGTCTGGGAACCATAGCTTCAGAGGGCTCCAATATCCCCTGGGTACACCGAACTTGTGTTGATAGACTTTGTCGGGTCAGAGATTCAGTTCAAGGGCAATCAGTGTTCCTTTACCAGGGGCAGGGTGAAGAGGGCCAGTCAGGCACAGATCACCAGTTCAGTAGTTACCAGATCAGTGGCCCTTATCCACTCCACCAGTGAACAGTCAGGCTGAGGTCTCAGTTTCTACTGCAGGGATAGATATACCAGTTAGTCAGATGGATCAGCAGAACACGTCAGGGATGGAGGCAATGATGCGTCAGATGCAAGAAAGTATGAAGCTCATGCAGGAGGATGCTGTCCGCCAAGCGGAATTTTCCAAGCAGCAGGCTGCAATCATGGCTCAGCAAGCCGAGCTCATCACTAGGTTGCAACAGCAAGCCGGAGCATCAGCCTCACATCAAGCTCCTCCTCCACTAAGGGTTCCGATACCGAAGGAGACGCCAAATGTCCAAGCAAATACGGACATTCCGGTAGGGTCGGCTCTGCCCCCAATTCTACCCCAGTTATCTAAAACACCAATCAACTTGCCAGATTCACCTTTTGAGTGCGAGGTGGACCCTACAGTGTTGAAGTTGAGCAAGCTTGAAAAACTGTTCAAGAAATCCCAGGGAGTCAAGGCTATCCCAGACATTGAGGACGGATACACCAACGCAGCTGTGACATTGCCGGACAGATTCAAGATGCCTCACATCGACCGTTTTGACGGGTCAGGAGATCCCATGGTCCACCTGAGTTTGTTTTCAGATGTTCTGCGCCCGATGGGCTTGACAAGATTACAGAAGCTCTCCCTTTTTGGCAGGACCCTGTCGGGTATGGCGGCCATCTGGTACGCCAAATTGGAGGATTCAGTGAAACGAAGCTGGGAGGAGATGGCCGAGGCCTTCGTCGCACAATATTCATACAATACCCAGATCGAGATCACAACCCGTGATCTTGAAACGACAAGGCAGGAGCTTAAAGAGAGCTTCTCTGAATTCGTGGCCCGGTGGAGGGCGAAGGCCTCAATGATGACCATTAGGCCAACGGATAAGGATCAAATACGGATGGTTGTGCGCAACCTCCAGCCCAAACTAATGCAGAAAATGATCGTGCTCCCCTTCCATACCTTTTCAGATTTGCATGAGATGGGAGTACAGATCGAAGATGCCATGAAGCAGGGCTTTATTGACCAGGAGAATGAGCAGCCTAGGCGGGCGTTTTCCCGCAATTCGAATGCGACCACCAGTAGTGATGCAGCTGCAAGATCTTCTGAAGTGCGCATGGTTACCACTACCGCATCAAAAACAGCTACCCCATTCACCGGTGCGTCCGGAAGTAGCTCACAAAAAACCAAATACCCACCTCGAGTCAAGAGGGTTTTCACTCCACTTCATATGCCTCTGTCAAAGGCTCTAGAGGTCTTACTCCGGGAAGGACATTTGAAACCGTTGGAACAACGGCCCCTACCCGATCCTATCCCTGCAAAGCATGACCAGACTAAATACTGTGCCTACCATCAACAAACCGGTCATGACACCGACAGTTGCTTTCGTCTGCGCCATGATGTACAAGATTTATTTGACAACGGGGTCGTTGCCGCACCAGGTCCTGCAAAGTCTATCGGCATTTGATCAGTGAACTTGGGGGGGATAATGTGATTATGTGATCGGGGGATGAACCAGCTGTGGATGACGCTCAATTTACTCCAGACGTGGGAATGGCACGCACTGTTTTGAGCAATGTGCAAATACCAGTTTTTGTGCTTTCTGACTTGGGTATTGGGTCCGTTTTGTTGTTTTGTTTTGAGTCTGTCTTTTTGTTTTGAGTCAGTCTCTTTTGTTTTGGGTTTGTCTTGTTGTGTCGAGTCAGTCCTGTTATATAGGAGTCAGGTGATTCCAGGGGTGTTACCTCGGGCGTCACCATTTTGTTTTGTGTTTGTCTTTTCGTTTTGAGTCTGTTTCTGCTAGGGAGCCAGTAATGCCAACAGATTTGAATGAAACAGCAGTGATTTTCACGCTCTCGCGTTTGCTTCTGCCTTGTGCCAGTTATGCCGGAAGTTCTGAATGAGATGGCAGTATTTGACTAAGAACTCTGTCTTTTCTGTGCCCTGAAGTCATTGTATTGACCTAAGTTTTTCAAAATTTTTTTGAACACTGTGGTGAAAACGAAGAGGAAGGAATTCCTCGGGATTTGCAAAACTTTGATCAATTGAGAGAAAGAGAGGCGTGCTAAGCCATTAATGAATGAAATCATGCTTGTTAACGTGAGTACTGAGAAGGACCCTGGCTTGATCCAGACTGGTTTCACACTATCTTCAGCGCGAGCGATTTGTCGCTTTCTTAAAAATTTTCAAAAACAAAATGATTTGCGCGGTCCTGCAAAGACTTGTGTGGAATCGCTCTTGAGATTGTGCAGCCTAGGATCGCTCTCAGCCTCGAGACTCAACCCCTTTGCTTCCAAATCTTGAACTTGAATTCAGAAGGTTCAACGGTCAACTACGACGTGAGGCCTGTGTGGCCAGATTTGAAGCAGCCCTCGAACAGAAGGCCAGGAAAGTCAGATCAAGAAGATCAGAAGATCAGAAGAAGCTTACAAAGCTAGAACAGAAGTACCCTTTGAACTAGGGGCAAAGATGTCAGATGTGCTCGAAGAGCCGAAGATGAATCCTCTTGCAAAACAACAGCCACTCTCTTGGATACGGATGGCTTCGAGATCCTAAAACCATTTGGCATGGACTTGTTACACTTTTACCCTTTGAGAGGCTCGTGGGCCGAAAACCCGGAAAGGGCGACCCAGGCAAAAGTTAGAGCAAGAAAAGATATATACAAAAAGCAAAAAAAGAAAAAAGAAGAAAAAGAAAAGAAAAGAAAAAAAAAAGAAAAAATGCAAAAAAAAAAAGAGAAGAAAAGAAAAGAAAAGAATATCAAAAAAGAAGAAAAGAATTGAAAGAGAAAGAAAGAAGAACAAAGCTCGCAAGGCCGAAAACCCGGAAGGGCGACCCAGGCAAAAGTTAGAGCAAGAAAAAAAGAAGAAGAAAAGAAAAATACAAAAAAAAAAAAGAGAGAAAAAAAAATGCAAAAAATATACAAAAAAAAAATGATGATGAAAAAAAGAATATCAAAAAAAAAAGGAAGAAGAAATTTTTTTTTTTGAGAAATGAAAAAGAAAGAAGAACAAAGCTCGCAAGGTTGAAAACCTGCAACGGGCGCCTTGGCAAAAGTTAGAGCATAAAAGGAGAGGTTAAATACCCGAGTGTACCTTAACCCCGAACTACGTAAGGCTTGATTCTCATCTTTGGGATACGTAGGCAACTTCATCCTGAAGTCCAGCCGTAAAACACTTCAATTTGATTGTATCCATGCAATGGTTCTTGCCATCTTTGTCTTCTCTGTATCTGAGGATTTGGTTGTGTTCGTCACTCTGAAGACTGACTACAATGCGCCGCGGTGCTATCCAAACAAGGGGCAACTTTCCGTTGCCATTCAATGTGCTGCGACGTCATTCAAACAAGGGGCAACTTTCCGTTGCCATGCAACTCTCTCCAAGCAAGGGGCAATTTTCCTCCGGATCTGAGGTTGTGCATCTCGAGAGTGGGTTCTATGCTCGTTGAGCAGTGGCCGTTTGCAAAAATAGTTTTTGAGAATTTTTACTGAGGTTGACTAATTCTCTCGAAAATTATCCCATTTTTCCAAAACTGGACCTTTTTCCTGGACCCAAAAAAGGAAAATTTTCAGTGCTCATGGCCTGACTTGCATGATTTCAAATCAAAAATTGAACAAGCGTGTTAATCTAACTCTCATTTGGGTCAAAACTGTTTTAGTAGAAAGCAAAAAACAAAAAATGGTCAAAATGATGAACTAGGGACACAGTTGAGTCTGGTTCCCTGTCTTTTCCCCTTTATCAACATACTTGTCAAGGAGGACACCCTACCTGCCAGAAAAGGGCACAACAAAGGGCCGAAAGCTCTCTCACCCTCCAAGCAACGAGGTGTCGAGCCAAGTGCGAAGCACGAACTGGAATGGATCAAGATATTCCATTCCCTCATCTGGATAGATCTGATCTCGTCCAAACTCCCCAGCAGAGCATCGTCAACCGATGTCAGCTGCAGATTCGCTACACACCTAGTTGTAGCACAACCCCTCTGCGAGAGGAACTCACTAGCTGTGCGTAGAAGAAGAAGAATCTAGCAGAATGCTAAGGGCACGAGCCCACAACTTGCTGTTTATCTATCAACCACCCAGGGGAGGGATGAAAAATGAGAGATTGAAGAATAGAGAGATGTGCGATGAGAGAAAAAGTGAGAAAAGGGATTTTTTTTTTCTTCAGAAAAATAGAGCTTGAGGGCCGAGTGATGTGAGAATCACAAGTGAGAGAGGGTGGGAAACAATACCCGGTGAAACAGGCTCCCTGTGCACGTCTGAGTGTTGTGTCTTTTTATTTGTCTCGATTCTTGTTTTGAGTCGTCTCGAGTGTTACTCGATGTGTCTAGGTTGTGTGCCTTTTATTTCCGTGTTGAGTCGTTTTGCTGTGTCCAATCGCAGGCTCAATACCTGGTCGAAAACTCATCTCTCAATTTCAAAAATAAAATCGTTTTGTGCTCCGAGTGCCGTGCCGTTCTTCACATTTGTGCAAAGCAGAATTTGTTCTTTCATAAAAACACAAGGTTCTACCCAGGTCATGTGAGAACAATGGAACCAGGACCTATCTGAAGCTATAATGGTTCCGGACTGCAAAGCAAAAGCAAAAGAGGAGAAAATGTCGGGCATCTGAGTTTGTTCCAACTTCAGTAAGCTCCGAGATCGCATTCCGTATGCACTTCGTCAGGCCTTGTCAATGCTCCGAAGTATGAGTGTGCCTCTACCTCAAGCTCAAGATCGAGTCCGCTTCAAGCCAGAATGGCGATCAGAAGTGATCTCCTCGAGTATCGTTCCCTGCCAGATGCATCTTGACTGCGTTTGCAATGAGTTCCTAGGAGACCAACTGCGACGGTGGAAACTAGAGTTCGAATGGCTGTTGCCTAGAACGCAAAGGTTCGGGATTTCCGAGACTAAAGTCTGGTTTAAATACCCAGAGGCGTGCCCTCGGCTTGAAATCCGTATGGAAGCCCCATAGGTTGAGATAGCGTGTATGCACCTCAATTCTGGATACTGAACCAACCTAGTCTGTCACCCCGTTGGAGAATAGGGAAAGTTGTGAATGTGATCAGGAAGAAAGGTAGCATCCAAAGTATTCTACATGTAGAACCCTTGTCAGCATTCCAGAGCCTTTGTACTGTGAGTTGAAGGTAAAGTGTTCGAAGAGCACAAGGGGGAGATCCCCGTCGGAGAAGAGCGGTTCACCGCCACTCACCTCATGAGGTGCTTTCTAAAGCGCCGCTTTGTCTATTTATTGCTTTCCTTAAGCATCATGCATTGTAATGCATTGTACCTATCAAGTTTCTTTCTCAGTCATGCACGATATTGTATGTACGGTTCATTCAAAGAAGTTCCGTTTGAGATCATTTATTAGTGTATCAATCACACTTCATTTGTTTTGTGTATCTATCACACACATTATCATTTTGTGTATCTATCACGCATATATTCACTTTAGTGTATCCATCACACTTGTTCACTAAGTGCATCTATCACACTTCGTGTTGACATTCAGTATATCTATCATACTAGTTCACTAAGTGCATCTATCATACTTTGTGTTCACATTCAGTATATCTATCATACTCTGTTCACTAAGTGCATCTATTACACTTCGTGTTCACATTTAGTGTATCTATCACACTCTGTTCACATAGTGCATCTATCACACTTTGTGTTCACTTTTAGTGTATCAATCACACTCTGTTCACATAGTGCATCTATCACACTTTGTGTTCGCTTTTAGTATATCCAGCATACTTGTTCACTAAGTGCATCTATCACACTTTGTGTTCACTTTTAGTGTATCAATCACACTCTGTTCACATAGTGCATCTATCACACTTTGTGTTCGCTTTTAGTATATCCATAATACTTGTTCACTAAGTGCATCTATCACACGTCGTGTTCACCTTCAGTATATCAATCATACTGGTTCACTAAGTGCATCTATCACACTTCGTGTTCACTTTTAGTGTATCAATCACACTCTGTTCACATAGTGCATCTATCACACTTTGTGTTCGCTTTTAGTATATCCATCATACTTGTTCACTAAGTGCATCTATCACACTTCGTGTTCACCTTTAGTATATCAATCATACTTTGTTCACTAAGTGCATCTATCACACTTCGTGTTCACCTTTAGTGTATCCATCACACTTGTTCACTTAGTGCATCGATCACACTTCGTGTTCACCTATTGTGCGTCTATCACACTTTGCGTTTGCCTTTTGTGTATCCATCACACTTTGCTCACTTCATTCATTTAGTGTATTAATCACACTTTGTTCATATAGTGTATCTACCACACACTCGCTTTGTATCTATCACACTATGCCTACTTTGTGTATCAATCACACACACTCGCTTTGTATCTATCACACTATGCCTACTTTGTGTATCTATCACACGTTCGCTTTGTGTATCTATAACACACTCACCTAGTGTATCCATCACACTTTGCTTCATATAGTGTATCCATCACACTCACTTCACTTTGTGTATCTATCACACATTCGCTTTGTGTATCTATCACACACGCTCGCTTCGTGCATCAATCACACGCTTCGTTCACCTTTGTGTATCTATAGTACATGTTCGTGAAGATTCCATGATTTTCTTACATCCTTTCTGCATGAGGTATAGTTTGGTTCGAGTTTACTTGCTTGTCTAGCATTCGCTTAAAATGTTGCATTTATTTTGCATAATTGCTTCATTACAATTCTCTTTGCATGATCATGAGTGATGACCGGCTTCGCGTAGCGTATAAGTCCAATTTTCAAACCGGCTTCGCGCAGCGTATAAGTCCAATCTTCAAACCGGCTTCGCGCAGCGTATAAGTCCAATCTTCAAACCGGCTTCGCGTAGCGTGTAAGTCCAATTTTCAAACCAGCTTCGCGTAGCGTATAAGTCCAATTTTCAAACTGGCTTCGCGTAGCATGTAAGTCCAATCTTCAAACCGGCTTCGCGTAGCGTGTAAGTCCAATCTTCAAACCGGCGTCGCATAGCGTATAAGTCCAATTTTCGAACCGGCTTCGCGTAGCGTATAAGTCCAATTATCAAACCGGCTTCGCGTAGCGTATAAGTCCAATTATCAAAATCTTCCCGCATATCATTTGCATTTTGCCCCTGCCTGCGGGCACATCTTTGTCTATCTTGTCTGCTTTGTCTAAGTCTTCGGCCTTGTCAAAAATGGGCCGTCTCTGGGCTTTGACATTCACTCCCGTCATTCTTATGACTTTCGAGTTCTGTCAAAGAGGGGCAACTGTAGACACCCCATTTTTGACCGACCTTAAGACTCAGATGTCACCGATTGAGCGCTTGGTGATGTTGTATACTGTGCTCGTTCTAAGGTTGCGGAGTCTCGGCCGTGAGCCTTGCCCCCGAACTTCTGGACTTTTCTGTGCCTGGCCTCGGTTTGCGAACCAAGCTCGGTTTTCTCTATTTTCTCTTCCTGAGGGGAGGGAGAGGTCTCGTAGATCATCTCTCAGTGGCCATAGGCTACGTTTTGTGGTCGCAGGCCATTTTTCCCATTTCGGAGCCCGGTTCCCGGTTTTCGGAGCCGTCAGGCCGTGTGCCTCGGTTCAGGACCGCCTAACTACCTCCGTTTGCTCCGGTTTTTTGCATGCATCTTATTTACTCCCTTTTGAGGGACACTGGGGTCCGAGAGACCAACTTCGTGGTCGAACACTACTCCCGGTGCCCAACAGTCAGTTTTTGGGGTCCCGAACTGCGCGTTTCGGCCCCCGAACCTTCATTTCGCATCGGTTTGGGCTCATTTTTGGTGGAGGCCTGATT
Source organism: Camellia granthamiana (assembly GCA_036172215.1). Lineage (NCBI taxonomy): Eukaryota > Viridiplantae > Streptophyta > Magnoliopsida > Ericales > Theaceae > Camellia > Camellia granthamiana. The sequence continues at coordinate 85,106,107 of CM069905.1, forward strand.
TTCATTACTAGGAAGCTTGTAGGAGGGTGGGAGGCCAGCAATTGTTCTGACAACCAACTTTTTGTTTGGTCAAAAGTGGTTCAGCATGAATCCGGGAAGGAGAAAGTCTGCGCGGCTTCACCGAAATGGGCGTAACTCTTTGCACAAGAGGAATTAAGATATGAGGCCACCACCATTGGAAAGCTTACTTCCGGGGCTTCATTTTTCACTCAAGAATATCCTAAGTCCAAATCCAGTGGGAGGAGATATGGTTGGTTGAAGTCCGGTTGGACCGAATCTGTGCGGCTTTACGAAAACTGGCATAACTTTTTCTACAGAAGGAATTTTAATACAAGGTTTGCGGCATTGGAAAGCTAACTTCTGGGGCTTCATTCTAGGGTATGGCCGGCCACTTTTCCCCCTTTGGCCTGGCCGGCCGGTCACTTTTTCTGGCCGGCCGGCCACTTGTTTTGATGAATGATTTTTATTGCCATTTTAAACTAGCCGGCCATTTTTGCCCCTGGGAGTGTGTTCCAGCCATGTATTTTGTTTTACACTTCACCCATGTCCGAGGGTTTGGCCATTTTGGGGGGAAACTTGACTTGTTTTCCCTCCATTTCCCCCCCCCCCTTTTTCCACCCATTTTGCCTATATAATAGCAGCCCCAGGTCTGGTTTTTAGGGTTAGAAAAAATGCTTGGAGCCTCTTGTATTGTATCTCTCTCCTTCTACACTTCAACTCTCAAAAACCCTCAAGTTCCTACACCCTTTTCCCTACAAGCCCTAGCACCACCACCACTACTCCATTTCCAGCAGCTTGGGGAGTTTTTCAGAGGCTAGGAGGCAACATTTTTGGTCCAAGAGGCAGCAAAAGGGTTGGTCTACAAGGGTAAGTTCATTTCCCCTCTTTTTGGTCTCATTTTTGCAACATTTCTTAGCCCTCTTTGCTTACTGTTTTGGGCTCCGACCCTAACTGGAACTAGGCTTATTTTGAGCCATTTTTCATGTTTGTTGAAGGGTCTTACCCTGTTTGAGACCCTCATGTTGCACTTGCTTCAATACCCTCTTGAATGCCATTTTCTTGCATGATATTTTTAGCTTGTGTGTGATCTGTTTTGGGGCCTGATGTAAACTATAAATAGGCCTATTTTGAGCCCCTCTTCAACATTGAAGAAGGGCTCAACACTGTTTGGGACCTCCACATATCACTTGTCATTGTACCCCTCTTAGGTCCCCTTTTTTGCATGATTTATTAGGCTATTATGTCTCTGTTTTTGGACTTTGGTCCGAACTGAAAATGGCCCTAAAATGACCTCCTCTTCATGTTTCATTAAGGGTATAAGGCTGTTTGAGACATCTTTGGTATACTTCATGTTATAGCCCTCTTGTGGCCTTAATTTTGCATGGCATTTTGAGCATATTTCTACACTGTTTTGGGCTTGACCATCTACTGTAAAAAGCCATATTTTGGGCCCCTCTTCAACATTTTTGAAGGGCCCTAACCTGTTTGGGGCCAGCATATATCAGTTACTTCTTTGCCCCTTGTTGGCCCATTTCTTGCATAGCATTTTGAGCATACTTGTATCTGCTTTTGGGGTCTGTCATAAAATGAAAGTAGTCATATTTTTGCTCGCTCTTCAGTGTTTTAGAAGGGTCTTTTTCTGTTTGGGCTTTTCATCTACCACTTGCTTCATTGCCTCGCTTGCGGAGCCATTCTTGCATGCTAATTTAGTACCACTTGTGCTTGCTTTTTGGCCATGTTTAAAACTGTAAAAATGCTTGTTTCAGGACTGCATAGCTTCTGTCTTCACACTTCATGTACGAATCATGCATGCATTGGATAGCTATAGGCCATTTCATGTGCTTAATTCCATGTTTCGGGACTCGTTCCTTGCATCGGATTTCATTTCGCCATGTTTCGGGGCTGTTTTGCATGTCATTTTGCCTCTGAAATTTGCATGTTTGCATATCATATTCCATGTCTTGCCATGTCTCATTAGAGTGGCATTCCGTGCCGTAGGTTCGGTCCTCGGTTTGCGTGCACGCGTGCACGTATTTCGAATTGTCTCATTTTCATCTGATGGCCTCCTATGTGAGTGTGGCTGAGGTCCACTCATGTTAGTGTAAGTCCATATTGCATCGTGTATGCCATTTCATTTCATAGCATTGTGTATGCTAGGATGTATGTTAGCGCATTACGTATGCCATGTTACCTCGTGCATCGTGTATGCCATTTCATAGCATTTTGCATGTTAGGTTGTATCTTAGTTGCATTTCATGCATGTCATGCATATCGCATTGTGTTCGGGATAGGAGTTAGCCCGGGCACGGGAAACGAGGTACGTTCCGTACTCCGAGTAACGAAACGTGTCTCAATTCCCCAGTCACCGACACTCCGGATTATCCGTGATGGAGTTAGGTTTTAGTTGAGTTTTCATGTGCATTCATTCTATATTGAGTTGTGCAATTCGACTCCTCGGCCATCATGCATCGAGATGCGTGATTGGTGGCACGAGGATCGAGGCATGCATATATTTGTGAAAATACATTGCTATGCCCCTTTCCTGCTCTCTGTTGCAGCAAAATCAAGAATCAGCAGTCTTCCGAGGCTTGGCACGCATTTCAAGAACAGGTGCAAACAGAGGCTAATCGGGGCATCGTCATGGATTTCCGCACAAAGGCAACCCGAACATGCATCATTCATCACCCGGAGCGGAATCAAGGCAGTCCCTGGCTTGCATGCCAGTTTATTATTTTTCTTAGTTAATTTGTAAATTAATTAGGAATTTGTACATTATTTGGACTGTACTATTCTTTTATTCGGGACTGTATATTCTTTTGGACCCTCTGCGCGATGGCATAATTGTAATAAGTGTGCGTGAGTATGATGTATGTCTTCCAACCCCACGTCTTTCTTCCCTTTTATTTACCTGCTTATGATGGTTAGATTAGGGCATATTTCAATTAGCATACAGTATGATAGCATGTTTGCATTTATTCATCTGTTTTGCATGCACCGGGCTCGGTGCACCATACTAACTGCATTGTACTTCAATTACAAGATGAATACATGTTAGCTGTAGCATTCCATATGCCATGTTTAAAATAGCCGAGCCTGCTATAGTTGCATTCTGCATGTGTTGCATTAGGCATTTCAGGATATTTAGGATCATGCATGATTTCTAATGTAGTTTATGTTTTGGCTTGGAGTACTCGGTGAGTTTTTATGCTTTAGCATCCTTGCATGCGTGTGAGTGACTGTCATGAATAGCATGCTTACCATGAGGCTATATGCTTATGTGATATAACTGCCTGAATGCCTGTGGGTGAAGGGTGGGTTATCTGAATTGGAATAATGCATTGACTGTGAGTTTTAAGCCCACTAGATAGTGGCAAAACCATGTTTTCTAAGCCCACCCGAGGGTGGCAAAATCTGCATTTTAAGCCTACCTGCGGGTAGCAAACCATCTTTTAAAAACAAACATGAAATGTGTTGTTCCAATTCAGGCGATCCAGTCTATACTTATATGCTGTGCGCATCACGTAGTAATCTAGGCTAATAACCGGAATAAGAACACACAATGTTTTCAAAACTAGATATCACGGTTAGTAGAGGCCGGTCTTTGACCGGGCGAGCGGGGGTGCTCATGAAGTGACCTTCCCCAATCGTACCCAAGTTCCCGAGCCGAGGCAACTTTGGTGATGACGGACACGTGGCCTTTGGCACCGAGTTAGGGTTTCCTAAATTTCCCCATAAAAAATATTTAGGTGGCGACTCTGTATCTGGCAAAGCAGTCCATGTTTGGCACTTCTTTCAAAAAAATCTATTTTCTCAAAACGATTTGCCGGATTTGGACTCTTTGGTTCAAGATTTAGAACCGTGACAATCGAGTCCTTGAACTGTAGTGAGCCCAAATGAACAGAACGGGACTTAACCCTCCCGGGGCGTTCGGGGACGTCTACACAAGTATTTCAATCCCGAAACCACTCCCATTAATAATGTCAATAATTAATAATCAATCTTCATCAAGTCTAGTCCCTAAGGTAGATTAAGCTAAAGAACCCTGGGATTGGAGGTTTGATGGGCACTTAGAATTTAAAGGCCTGACACCCACAGGGAGTTTTCTATGTTTATGCAAGCAGTTTAGTGTGGTTGTCTTTGTTAAGTTGCCACTTAAAAACAAAGCAATTTTCATAGATTCAGTGTGATTTGCCTAAAAACATTCATTGGTGTTGCTAGATATTAAAAAATTGAGCTTTATTTCATTTATTGAGTAATACAGAGGGTTCTTATGCATTATATATACATGTGATGTAATGATATAACTGCAACCACTAACTGCCTAATCTAACCACACTACTTACAGTTAACTAACTATAGTTCTAACAGACTAACAACTTAAGTTGAGAAGGCTTCATTGAGCTTGAGCTGGAGCTGGAGCTGGAGCTGCCATGTTGGTGACTAAGGCTGCAACCTTGGCTGATGTTGTAGCCTTGACTGTGCTACTGCTGCTACTCTGTAGCTAGGCATGGCTGCTGCTGTTCTGTAGCTAAGCATGGCTCAGATATCTTACCATTCCCTCTCAAACTTTGGGGATAGGGAAGGACTTGAAGTTTGCCTTGAAGATATTGAAACCTAGAGATGGAAAGGAGTTTGGTGAGAATGTTTGCAACCAGATCAGCGGAAGTAATATGACAAATGGCAAGCTTCTTGGCAACCACTCTCTCTCTCTGACATAGTGGTAATCAATTTCAATGTGCTTGGTCCTAGCATGAAAATTGGATTGTGAGCCAAGGCTATAGCATACATATTATCACACCAGAGAGTGGGCATAGAGACAGACACATTGTCACAACCCAAACCTGCCCTTAAAAGTTTAGCTCATGATCGGCCTATAATTAAGTCTCAAATCAAAAATCAAAGAATATAATTTATTCCACAAAGGGGCCTAAAGCGAAAGCAATTCAATAATACAACGTCCATCGAGTCGTGTGTATATGCCAGGATCATTACACATATTTCCTTAACAGGAGAAGTTCATGTGCGCTGTTCAGATGTAATCACAGTCCAAGGCAGGTACATGTACAATTAGTGACTGACCCAAAATTTACATGACCAAAAAATGTTCAACAAAAACCACCAAAACATTATAAAAATGTGGCATTGAACTCTATAAGAAACAAAAAGACTCCACTTCGACTTAACCAAAAATTTCCACAAAAAGGAGTCCGAAGCTGACCTAGGGCTGACCTCCAAGCTGACTACCTACAAAACATACATGAATACGAAATTAGCCAAGCTCAGTGAATAATAATAATGTATTAAAACATATAAACAAACATATGTCTTGCAAAGTGTAAAGCGTGTACGTAACTTATGTATGTCTTTTTTATTAATACATTTCAAAACAGCCTCAGGCCCAATCATAATAATAGAACGGCCTTAGGCCCAATGATAACAGAACGCAAATAGTTCACATCTCATACCCACATTCCATATTCCAATTCTTGTAGTTCATTCATTCGAATAAAACATAACTTCACAGAATCACACATTAACGTATCAAAATAAATACAGTTGAACATATATTCACAATACTATTACTCACAATGATCCGGTCGTGTAGCAGTCTGTAGACACCCCATTTTTGACCGTCCATAAGACTTCGACGCGACTGATGGTTTACATGGTGGAGAAAGTTATGCAGGGGAAATGTGCAATTTCTTCGGCAAAGAGAGAGGAACAAATCCCAACTTCACGCCCCATTTTGGACCAAAGCTTTTTTGAATGGTTTTTAGACCTTAAAACCCTCTCTTTCAAAACATTTTTTGAAATAAAGTTTCTGCGATGTTCCAAGGCTCGCCTTTTGTCAAACGTCGCGTTTTTCGGTAAACCGAGCAAGGACGAAGTGGAAATGAACGAAAGAGAGATGAAATCTTTGAAAAATCTTTCAAAACACCTTACTTAGGGGTTTGAAGTTGAAGAAAAGAAGAGAAGAGGGAAGAAATCCAGTCGGGGGAGAAAATGGGCATGAACCGTTAAGAGAGAGTCGAGCAGCCCTCGCCGAATCGGGCCTATTCATTTGGATACTTGGAATCAAGCTATGAGGCCACCACCGTTGGAAATCTTACTCCCGGGGCTTCATTTTGCACTCAAGAATCTCCTCAATCCAATTCCGGATAGGGGAGATATCATTGATTGAAGTAGGGTATCACTCCGGTTGGGACCGAATCTGCGCGGCTTCACAAAAACAGGCATAACTTTTTCTACAGGAGAAATTTTGATGCACGGTTTGTGCCATTGGAAAGCTAACTTCCGGGGCTTCAATTTGGACACTTGAACGGCCACATTTGGACTTCCCAATCACCCACCGGCCACTTTTCTTTCCGGAAGCCCACTTTTTCTGTCCTGAAAGTAGCTGGCCGGCCAGAAAAGCCAGGAAAAGTAGCTGGCCGGCCAGAAAACCCAGAAAAACTAGCCGGCCGGCCACTTATCTAAAAAAATGATTTTTTTTGGCTTTTTAAACTAGCCGGCCATTATCCCCCTCCCAAGTGTGTTCTAGCCATATATTTTGTTTTCCACTACACCCATGTCCGAGGGTTTGGCCATTTTGGGGGGAAACTTGTTTTGTTTTCCCCCCCTTTTTTCCCTCCATTTTCCCTCTCTTTTTGCCTATATAACCAACACCCCAGGTCTGGTTTTGAGGGTTGGAAAAATTGCTCTCAAGCTTTGCATACACATCTCCCTCCATCTCTCTCTTTATCCCTCAAAACATCCAAGTTCTACACCCCTTTCTTCACCACCACCTAACACCACACCACCACTTCCATTTCCAGCAGCTTGGAGGTCTTCTCAGAGGCTAGGAGGCAGCTTTTCTTGGTCCAAGAGATAGTTCAGGATTGGTCTTCAAGGGTGAGTTGATTTCTCCATCTTTCTATCTCATTTTTGCAAGTTTTCTTAGCCCTCTTTGCTTGCTGTTTTGAGCTCCGACCAAAACTGAAAGTGGCATTTTTTTGAGCTCTATTTCATCTTTCATTAAGGGTCTTACCCTGTTTGGGACCCCCATCTTGCACTTGCTTCATCACCCCTTTGTATGCCATAATCTTGCATAGTATTTTTGGCCTATGTGCAATTTGTTTTGGAACATGATGTAAACTGTAGATAGGCTTATTTTGAGCCCTTATTCAACATTGAAGAAGGGCTCACCACTGTTTGGGACCTCCATATATCACTTGCCATTGCACCCCTCTTTGGTCCCCATTTTTGCATGATTTATTAGCCTATTGAGCTTCTGTTTTTGGACCTTGGTCCAAACTGAAAATGGCCCTATTTTGACCCCCTCTTCATGTTTCATTAAGGGTCTATGGCTGTTTGGAACATCCTTTTTATACTTCATGTTATAGCTCTCTTGGTGCCCTTATTTTGCATAGCATTTTGAGCATACTTGTATCTGTTTTTGGGGTTTGTCATAAACTGTAATACATCATATTTTTGGTTCCCCTTCAATATTGTAGAAGGCCCCTTCCCTGTTTGGGGCCAAAATTTGTGAGTTGCTTCATTACCTCTCTCCTTTTGGCCATTTTTGCATGCTATCTTAGGCCTATTTGTGCTCACTGTTTGGCCATGCTTTGAACTGTAAACATGCTTTTTTTGGGTCTGCCTAGCTTCTTTCTTCACACTTCATGTACAAATAATGCATGCATTGCATAGCTATAGGCCATTTCATGCACCAAAATTCATGTTTCGGGATTCGTTCCATGCATCGGGTATCATTTTGCCATGATTCGGGGTTGTTTTGCATCTCATTTTGCCTCTGAAAATTGCATGATCATATGCCATATTCCATGTTTTGCCATGTCTTGTTAGAGTGGCATTCCGTACCGTCGGTTCGGTCCTCGATTTGCGTGCACGCGTGCACGCACTTCGAATTGTCTCATTTTCATCTTATGGCCTCTCATGTGAGTGTGGCTGAGGTCCACTCATGTTAGTGTAAGTCCATATTGCATTGTGTATGTCATTTCATTCCATAGCATTGTGTATGCTAGGTTGTACATTAGCGCATTGTGTATGCCATCTCATCCCGTGCATCGTGTATGCCATTTCGTAGCATTTTGCATTTTAGGTTGTACCTTAGTTGCATTTCATGCATATCATGCATACTGCATCGTGTTCGGGATAGGAGTTAGCCCGGGCACGGGAAACGAGGTACGTTTCGTACTCCGAGTGACGGAACGTGTCTCAATTCCCTAGTCACCAACACTCCGGATCATCTATGATGGAGTTAGGTCTTGTTGTGTTTTCATGTGCATTCATCTCATATTGAGTTGTGCAATTCGGCTCCTCGACCATCATGCATCGATATGCGTGATTGGTGGCACGAGGATCGAGACATGCATATATTTGTGAAAATACATTGCTATGCCCCTTTCCCGCTCTCTGTTGCAGCAAAATGAAGAATTATTAACTTTTCGAAGTTTGGCACGCATTTCAAGAACAGGTGCAAACAGAGGCTAACTGGGGCATCACCATGGATTTCCGCGCAAAGGCAACCCGAGCATGCATCATCCATCATCCGGAGAAGAGTCAAGGCAGTCCCTGGCTTGCATGCCAGTTTGTTATTTTTCTTAGTTAATTTTGTAAATTAATTAGGAATTTGTACATATTTGGACTGTATTATTTGGACTGTACTATTCTTTTATTCGGGACTGTATATTTATTTGGACCCTCTGTGCGAGGGCAAAATTGTAATAAGTGTGCGTGAGTGTGATGTATGTCTTCCAACCCCGCGTCTTTCTTCCCTTTTATTTACCTGCTTATGATGGTTAGATTAGGGCATATTTCAATTAGCATACAGTATGATAGCATGTTTGCATTCATTCATCTGTCTTGCATGCACCGGGCTCGGCACACCATACTAACTGCATCTGTATTGCAATTCCAAATTGAATACGTGTTAGCTGTAGCATTCCATATGCCATGTTTAGGATAGTCGAGCCTGCTATAGTTGCATTTTTGCATGTGTTGCATTTGGCAATCATGTATATTTAGGATCATGCATGATTTCTAATGAGTTTCTGTTTTGGCTTGGAGTACTTGGTGAGTTTTATGCTTTAGCATCCTTGCATGCGTGTGAGTGACTGCCATGATAGCATGCTTACCATGAGGCTATGTGCTTATGTGATATATCTGCTTGAATGCCTGTGGGTGAAGGTTGGGTTATTTGGATTGGAACAATTCATCAAGTGTTTGTTTTAAGCCCACTAGATAGTGGCAAAACCATGTTTTCTAAGCCCACCCGAGGGTGGCAAAATCTGCATTTTAAGCCTACCTGCGGGTAGCAAACCATCTTTCAAAAACAAACATGAAATGTGTTGTTCCAATTCAGGTGATCCAGTCTATACTTGTATGCTGTGCGCATCACGTAGTAATCTAGGCTAATAACCGGAATAAGAACACACAATGTTTTCAAAACTAGATATCACGGTTAGTAGAGGCCGGTCTTTGACCGGGCGAGCGGGGGTGCTCACGAAGTGACCTTCCCCAATTGTACCCAAGTTCCCGAGCTGAGGCAACTTTGGTGATGACGGACACGTGGCCTTTGGCACCGAGTCAGGGTTTCCTAAATTTCCCCATAAAAAAATATTTAGGTGGCGACTCTGTATCTGGCAAAGGAGTCCATGTTTGGCACTTCTTTCAAAAATCTATTTTCTCAAAAACGATTTGCCGGATTTGGACTCTTTGGTTCAAGATTTAGAACCGTGACAATCGAGTCCTTGAACTGTAGTGAGCCCAAATGAACAGAACGGGACTTAACCGTCCCGGGGCGTTCGGGGACGTCTACAGTTTCTGGCGACTCTGCTGGGGATTTAGAGAACTTGACTCGAACTCATGATATCTGGTTTTGACTACACTTGTGTGTTTCTTTGCATTGCATTTGCATTGGTGCGCCTAGGACACCATGTTTGCCATCTGCTATTCCTGAACGGTTTGCCGGAGGCTTGTCTTGTCAAGGCATGACCATAAGGCTGACCGGTTGTGGGCTCTGCCAGTATGGGAACACAAACCCCGGTTTTACCGGGGCACCCTTTTTGACCATTTGACCTAGTGCATATTCGGAATCCATAGTGACCATTCCAAACTAGGACAGGTTGCTTACCCGATTGTAGGTTGTTTGAAACCGCTGTGTGCGTAGTGAAACCCTAGTCCCTGACAAAATAGGACAGGGAAACCCTACCCCAACATAGGGGTTTTTTGGCTCTCACTTATCTGCTATGTGCTTTTAGAGTGCGTCTCTACAGGAATGCATGTATCAGTTTACAAGTTTGGGCACCAGGCCTGCGGGCACCAGTTCAGTATTTTGGGTATCAAGCCTGAGGGCATTAGTATTTTGGGAATCAGTTTTACCTGAGGGTTTCAGATTTGAGGCAGAATTCTGGGCAGAATTCAGTAGAGAGTACACTCATTCAGCTTTGTTCGTATCTGTTCTGGTGAAATCAGGCTGAGATGCTGCATGTTTTCTCTTTTGCTAGGTAGTCTGGGAACCATAGCTTCAGAGGGCTCCAATATCCCCTGGGTACACCGAACTTGTGTTGATAGACTTTGTCGGGTCAGAGATTCAGTTCAAGGGCAATCAGTGTTCCTTTACCAGGGGCAGGGTGAAGAGGGCCAGTCAGGCACAGATCACCAGTTCAGTAGTTACCAGATCAGTGGCCCTTATCCACTCCACCAGTGAACAGTCAGGCTGAGGTCTCAGTTTCTACTGCAGGGATAGATATACCAGTCAGTCAGATGGATCAGCAGAACACGTCAGGGATGGAGGCAATGATGCGTCAGACAGATGCAAGAAAAGTATGAAGCTCATGCAGGAGGACGCTGTCCCGCCAAGCGGAATTTTCCAAGCAGCAGGCTGCAATCATGGCTCAGCAAGCCGAGCTCATCCACTAGGTTGCAAACAGCAAGCCGGAGCATCAGCCTCACATCAAGGCTCCTCCTCCACTAAGGGTTCTGGATACCCAAGGAGACGTCAAATGGTCCAAGCAAATACGGACATTCCGGTAGGGCCGGCACTGTCCCCAATTCCTACCCCAGTTATCTAAAACACCAATCAACTTGCCAGATTCACCTTTTGAGTGTGAGGTGGACCCTACAGTGTTGAAGTTGAGCAAGCTTGAAAAACTGTTCAAGAAATCCCCAGGGAGTCAAGGCTATCCCAGACATTAAGGACGGATACACCAACGCAGCTGTGACATTTGCCGGACAGATTCAAGATGCCTCACATCGACCGTTTTGACGGGTCCAGGAGATCCCCATTGGTCCACCTGAGTTTGTTTTCAGATGTTCTGCGCCCCGATGGGCTTGACAAGATTACAGAAGCTCTCTCTTTTTTGGCAGGACCCCTGTCGGGTTATTGCGGCCATCTGGTACGCCAAATTGGAGGATTCAGTGGAAACGAAGCTGGGAGGAGATGGCCGAGGGCCTTCGTCGCACCAATATTCATACAATACCCAGATCGAGATCACAACCCGTGATCTTGAAACGACAAGGCAAGGAGCTTAAAGGAGAGCTTCTCTGAATTCGTGGCCCGGTGGAGGGCGAAAGGCCTCAATGATGAACCATTAGGCCAACGGATAAGGATCAAATACGGATGGTTTTGTGCGCAACCTCCAGCCCAAACTAATGCAGAAAAATGATCGTGCTCCCCTTCCATACCTTTTCAGAATTTGCATGAGATGGGAGTACAGATCGAAGAATTGCCATGAAGCAGGGCCTTATTGACCCAGGAGAAGGAGCAAGCCTAGGCGGGCGTTTTTCCCGCAAATTCGAATGCGACCACCAGTAGTGATGCAGCTGCAAGATCTTCTGAAAGTGGGCATGGTTACCACTACCGCATCAAAAACAGCTACCCCATTCACCGGTGCGTTCGGAAGTAGCTCACAAAAAAGCCAAATACCCACCTCGAGTCAAGAGGGTTTTCACTCCACTTCATATTGCCTCTGTCAAAGGCTCTAGAGGTCTTACTCCGGGAAGGACATTTTGAAACCGTTGGAACAACGGCCCCTACCCGATCCTATCCCTGCAAAGCATGACCAGGACTAAATACTGTGCCTACCATCAACAAACCGGTCATGACACCGACAGTTGCTTTCGTCTGCGCCCATGATGTACAAGATTTATTTGACAACGGGGGTCGTTGCCGCACCAGGGTCCTGCAAAGGTCTATCGGCATTTGATCAGTGAACTTGGGGGGGATAATGTGATTATGTGATCGGGGGATGAAACCAGCTGTGGGATGACGCTCAATTTACTCCAGACGTGGGAATGGCACGCACTGTTCTGAGCAATGTGCAAATACCAGTTTTTGTGCTTTCTGACTTGGGTATTGGGTCAGTTTTGTTGTTTTGTTTTGAGTCTGTCTTTTTGTTTTGAGTCAGTCTCTTTTGTTTTGGGTTTGTCTTGTTGTATCGAGTTCAGTCCTGTTATATAGGGAGTCGGGTGATTCCAGGGGTGTTTACCTCGGGCGTCACCATTTTGTTTTTGTGTTTGTCTTTTCGTTTTGAGTCTGTTCCTGCCAGGGAGCCAGTAATGCCAACAGATTTGAATGAAACAGCAGTGATTTTCACGCTCTCGCGTTTGCTTCTGCCTTGTGCCAGTTATGCCGGAAGTTCTGAATGAGATGACAGTATTTGACTAAGAACTCTGTCTTTTCTGTGCCCTGAAGTCATTGTATTGACCTAAGTTTTTCAAAACTTTTTTTGAACACTGCGGTGAAAACGAAGAGGAAGGAATTCCTTTGAGATTTGCAAAACTTTGATCAATTGAGAGAAAGAGAGGCGTGCTAAGCCATTAATGAATGAAATCATGCTTGTTAGCGTGAGTACTGAGAAGGGACCCTGGCTTGATCCAGACTGGTTTCACACTATCTTCAGCGCGAGCGATTTCTTGCTTTCTTAAAAAAATTTCAAAAACAAAATGATTTGCGTTGGTCCTGCGAAGACCTGTGTGGAATCGCTCTTGAGATTGTGCAGCCCTAGGATCGCTCTCAGCCTCGAGACTCAACCCCTTTGCTTCCAAATCTTGAACTTGAATTTAGAAGGTTCAACGGTCAACTACGACGTGAGGGCCTGTGTGGCCAGATTTGAAGCAGCCCCTCGAACAAGAGGCCAGGAAAGTCGGATCAAGAAGATCAAAAGATCAGAAGACAGCTTGCAAAGCTAGAACAGAAGTACCCTTTGAACTAGGGGCAAAGATGTCAGATGTGCTCGAAGAGCCGAAGATGAATCCTCTTGCAAAACAACAGCCACTCTCTTGGATACGGATGGCTTCGAGATCCTAAAACCATTTGGCATGGACTTGTTACACTTTTACCCTTTGAGAGGCTCGCTGGGCCGAAAACCCGGAAAGGGCGACCCAGGCAAAAGTTAGAGCAAGAAAAGATATATACAAAAAGCAAAAAGAAAAAAAAAAAAGAAGAAAAGAGAAAAAAAGAAAAAAAAAAAAAAGAAAAAAAATAAAAAAAGAAGAAAGAAAAGAAAAAAGGAAAAAAAAAAGAAAGAGAATAAAAGAAATGAAAAAGAAAGAAGAACAAAACTCGCAAGGTTGAAAACCTGCAACGGGCGCCTTGGCAAAAGTTAGAGCCTAAAAAGGAGAGGTTAATACCCGAGTGTACCTTGACCCCGAAACTACGTAAGGCTTGATTCCCATCTTTGGGATATGTAGGCAACTTCATTCTGAAGTCCAGCCGTAAAACACTTCAAATTTGGTTGTGTCCATGCGATGGTTCTGGGTCATTTTTGTCCTTCACTGTATCCGAGAGTTTGGTTGCGTTCAGCACTTTGAGGACTGACTACAATGCGCTGCGGTGCCATTCAAACAAGGGGCAACTTTCCGTTGCCGTGCAGCTCTCTTCAAGCACGGTGGCAGTTTTTCTTTGGATCCGAGGTTGTGCATCTCAGGAGTAGGTTTCATGCTCGTTGAGCAAGTGGCCGTTTGCAAAAATAGTTTTTGAGAATTTTTACTAAGGTTGACTAATCTTCTCAAAAAGTACTCCATTTTTCAAAACTGGACCATTTCTTGGACCCAAAAAAGGAAAATTTTCAGTGCTCATAGCCTGACTTGCATGATTTTAAATCAGAAAATTGAACAAGCATGTTAATTTAACTCTCATTTTGGTCAAAAATTGTTCTAGTAGAAAACCAAAAAACAAAAAAATGGTCGAAAATGATGAACTAGGGGGCACAGTTGAGTCAGGAGTTCTGTCTTTCCCCCTTTATCAACGTACTTGCCAGAAAGGGCACTCTACTTGCCAGAAAAGGGCACAACTGAAACTAACAACAAAGTGCTGAAGGCTCTCTCACCCTCCGAGCAACGAGGTACCAAGCCAAGTGCGAAGCACGAACCTGGAATGAGACCAGAGATTCCACTCCCTCATCTAGACAGATCTGATCACGTCCCGAACTCCAAGCAGAGCATCATCCAATCGATGTCAGCTACAGATTTGCTACACACCCAGTTGTAGCACAACCCCTCTGTGGGAGAAACTCACTAGCTGCGTGCAGAAGAAGAAGAATCTAGCAGAATGCTAAGGGCACGAGCCCACAACTTGCTGTTTATCTATCAACCACCCAGGGGAGGGATGAAAAATGAGAGATTGAAGAATAGAGAGATGTGCGATGAGAGAAAAAGTGAGAAAAGGGCTTTTTCAGAAAAACAGAGCTTGAGGGCCGAGTGATGTGAGAACCACAAATGAGAAAGGGTGGGAAACACTACCCGGTGAAACAGGCTCCCTGTGCACGTCTGAGTGTCGTGTCTTTTTGTTTTATCTCGATTTTGTTTTGGGTCGTTTTGAGTGTTACTCGATGTGTCTAGGTTGTGTGCCTTTTATTTCCTTGTTGAGTCGTTTTGCTGTGTTCAGTCGTAGGCTCAATACCTGGTCGAAAACTCATCTCTCAATTTCGAAAATAAAATCATTTTGTGCTCCGAGTGCCGTGCCGTTCTCCACATTTGTTCAAAACAGTATTTGTTCTTTCATAAAACCGCAGGGTTCAATCCAGGTCATATGAGAACAGTGAAACCAAGACCCATCTGAAGCTATAATGGTTCCGGACTACAAAGCAAAAGCAAAAAAAGGAAAATATCGGGCATCTGAGTTTGTTTCAACTTCAGTAAGCTCCGAGATCGCATTCCGTATACACCTTGTTAGGTCTTGTCAATGCTCCGAAGTATGAGTGTACCTCTACCTCAAGCTCAAGATCAAGTCTGCCTCAAGCCAGAATGGCAATCAGAAATGCTCTCTCTGAATACCAGCCCCTGCCGGATACATCTTGACTGTGTTTACAATGAGTTCCTAGGAGACTAACTGCGACGGTGGAAACTAGAGTTCGAATGGCAGTTGCCTAGAACGCAAAGGTTCGGGATTTCTGAGACTAAAGTCTGGTTTAAATACCCAGAGGCGTGCCCTCGGCTTGAAATCCGTATGGAAGCCCCATAAGTTGAGATAGCGTGTATGCACCTCAATTCTGGATACTGAACCAACCTAGTCTGTCACCCCGTTGGAGAATAGGGAAAGTTGTGAATGTGATCAGGAAGAAAGGCAGCATCCAAAGTATTCCACGTGTAGAACCCTTGTCTGCATTCCAGAGCCTTTGTACTGTGAGTTGAAGGTAAAGTGTTCGAAGATCACAAGGGGGAGATCCCCGTCGAGGAAGAGCGGTTCACCGCCACTCACCTCATGAGGTGCTTTCTAAAGCGCCGCTTTGTCTATTTATTGCTTTCCTTAAGCATCATGCATTGTAATGCATTGTACCTATCAAGTTTCTTTCTCAGTCATGCACGATATTGTATGTACGGTTCATTCAAAGAAGTTCCGTTTGAGATCATTTATTAGTGTATCAATCACACTTCATTCGTTTTGTGTATCTATCACACACATTATCATTTTGTGTATCTATCACGCATATATTCACTTTAGTGTATCCATCACACTTGTTCACTAAGTGCATCTATCACACTTTGTGTTCACATTCAGTATATCTATCATACTAGTTCACTAAGTGCATCTATCACACTTTGTGTTCACATTCAGTATATCTATCATACTCTGTTCACTAAGTGCACCTATCACACTTCGTGTTCACATTTAGTGTATCTATCACACTCTGTTCACATAGTGCATCTATCACACTTTGTGTTCACTTTTAGTGTATCAATCACACTCAGTTCACATAGTGCATCTATCACACTTTGTGTTCGCTTTTAGTATATCCATCATACTTGTTCACTAAGTGCATCTATCACACTTCGTGTTCACCTTTAGTATATCAATCATACTTTGTTCACTAAGTGCATCTATCACACTTCGTGTTCACCTTTAGTGTATCCATCACACTTGTTCACTTAGTGCATCGATCACACTTCGTGTTCACCTATTGTGCGTCTATCACACATTGCGTTTGCCTTTTGTGTATCCATCACACTTTGCTCACTTCATTCATTTAGTGTATTAATCACACTTTGTTCATATAGTGTATCTACCACACACTCGCTTTGTATCTATTACACTATGCCTACTTTGTGTATCTATCACACGTTCGCTTTGTGTATCTATAACACACTCACCTAGTGTATCCATCACACTTTGCTTCATATAGTGTATCCATCACACTCACTTCACTTTGTGTATCTATCACACATTCGCTTTGTGTATCTATCACACACGCTCGCTTCGTGCATTAATCACACGCTTCGTTCACCTTTGTGTATCTATCGTACATGTTCGTGAAGATTCCATGATTTTCTTACATCCTTTCTGCATGAGGTATAGTTTGGTTCGAGTTTACTTGCTTGTCTAGCATTCGCTTAAAATGTTGCGTTTATTTTGCATAATTGCTTCATTACAGCTCTCTTTGCATGATCATGAGTGATGTCCGGCTTCGCGTAGCGTATAAGTCCAATTTTCAAACCGGCTTCGCGTAGCGTATAAGTCCAATTTTCAAACCGGCTTCGCGTAGCGTATAAGTCCAATCTTCAAATCGGCTTTGCGTAGCGTATAAGTCCAATCTTCAAACCGGCTTCGCGTAGCGTATAAGTCCAATTATCAAACCGGCTTCGCGTAGCGTATAAGTCCAATCTTCAAACCGGCTTCGCGTAGCGTATAAGTCCAATTTTCAAACCGGCTTCGCGTAGCGTATAAGTCCAATTATCAAAATCTTCCTGCATATCATTTTGTATCCTGCCCCTGAACTACGCTGGTTTGATTCCTTGCAAAGGGATACGTAGGCAGCCTACGGGCACAACCATTTATTTATCTATATTTTGTTTGTTTGTCCAAGTCTTCGGCCTTGTGAAAAATGGGTCGTCTCTGGGCTTTGACATTCACTCCCGTCACTTCTTGACTTCCGAGTTCTGTCAAAGAGGGGCAACTCTAGACACCCCATTTTTGACCGTCCATAAGACTTCGACGCGACTGATGGTTTACATGGTGGAGAAAGTTGTGCAGGGGAAAGGTGTAATTTCTTCGGCAAAGAGAGAGGAACAAATCCCAACTTCACGCCCCATTTTGGACCAAAGCTTTTTTTGAATGGCTTTTAGACCTTAAAACCCTCTCTTTTAAAATATTTTTTGAAATAAAGTTTCTGCGATGTTCCGAGGCTCGCCTTTTGTCAAACGTCGCGTTTTTCGGTAAACTGAGCAAGGACAAAGTGGAAATGGATGAAAGAGAGATGAAATCTTTGAAAAATCTTTCAAAACACCTTACTTAGGGGTTTGAAGTTGAAGAAAAGAAGAGAAGAGGGAAGAAATCCAGTCGGGGGAGAAAATGGGCATGAACCGTTAAGAGAGTCGAGCAGGCCTCGCCGAATCGGGCCTATTCATTTGGATACTTGGAATCAAGCTATGAGGCCACCACCGTTGGAAAGCTTACTCTCGGGGCTTCATTTTGCACTCAAGAATATCCTAAATCCAATTCCGGATAGGGGAGATATCATTGATTGAAGTAGGGTATCACTCCGGTTGGGACCGAATCTGCGCGGCTTCACGAAAATGAGCATAACTTTTTCCATAGGAGGAATTTTGATGCAAGGTTTGGGCCATTGGAAAGCTAACTTCCGGGACTTCAATTTGGATACTTGAATGGCCACCATTGGACTTCCCAATCACCCACCGGCCACTTTTCTTTCCGGAAACCCATTTTTTTGCCCAGAAAGTAGCTGGCCGGCCAGAAAATCTAGCCGGCCGGCCACCTATTTTGTGAAATGACTTTTTTGCCCTTTATAACTAGCCGGCCATAACCCCCTCCCCAGGTGTGTCCTAAAAGTGAATTTTGTTTTGCACTTCACCCATGCCCGAAGGTTTGGCATTTTTGGAGGGAAACTTGGTGCATTTTCCCTCCATTTTTTCCCCCTCTTTTCTCCTCTCTTTGGCCTATATAACCAGCTGCCCAGCTCTGGTTTTAGGGTTACAAAATTTCCCCCAAGCCTCTTGCATTGAAGCTCTCCATTTCTCTCTCTCAAGCTCCAAAATTCCTAAGTCCTACACCTCATTTCTTCATCACCACCAAGCACCACCACCACTACTCCATTTCCAGCAGCTTGGGAAGCTTTCCGGCAGCTAGGAGGCACCATTTCTCAGTCCAAAAGGCAGCCAAGGAGTAGTCTTCAAGGGTAAGTTCATTTCCCCTCTTTTTTGGCCTTATTTTGTACCATTGCTTAGCCCTATTTTCTTGCTGTTTTGGGCTCCGACCCTAACTGGAACTAGGCTTATTTTGAGCCATTTTTCATGTTTGTTTAAGGGCTCAACACTGTTTGAGCCCCTCATGTTGCACTTGCTTCAATACCCTCTTGAATGTCATTTTCTTGCATGATATTTTTAGCTTGTGTGTGATCTGTTTTGGGGCCTGATGTAAACTGTAAATAGGCCTATTTTGAGCCTCTATTCAACATTGAAGAAGGGCTCAACACTGTTGGGGACTTCCATGTATCACTTGCCATTGTACCCCTCTATGGTCCCCATTTTTGCATGTTTTGTTAGCTTATCTTGCTTCTGTTTTTCGGCCATGATCAGAGCTAAAAGTGGCTATATTTTGACCCCCTTGTCATGTTTCATTAAGGGTCTTTGGCTGTTTGATGAATATTTTGTATACTTTGTGTTATAGCCTTCTTGTGGCCTTAATCTTGCATTGCATTTTGAGCATGTTTGTATACTGATTTGGGCTTGATCATCTACTGTAAAATGCTATATTTTGGGACCCTCTTCAACATTGTTGAAGGTCCCTCACTTGTTTGAGCCCCCCATATATCAGTTACTTCTTTGCCCCTTTGTTGGCCTTAATCTGGCATTGCATTTTGAGCATGTTTATATACTGATTTGGGGCTTGTCATCTACTGAAAAACATCATATTTTTGGTCCCTCTTCAGTGTTGTAGAAGGGTCTTTTTCTGTTTGGGCTTTGCATCTACCACTTGCCTCATTGCCTCCCTTGCGGAGTCATTTTTGTATGCTATTTTAGCCCTACTTGTGCTTGCTGTTTGGCCATGCTTTGTACTGTAAAAATGCTTATTTTGGGGCTACCTTGCTTCTGCTTTTACACTTCATGTTCAACTTATGCATGCTTTGTATAGCTGTAAGCCATTTCATGTACCTAGTTTTGCATTTCGGGAGAGATTCCATGCATCGGGTGTCATTTCGCCTTGCTTCGGGGCTGTTTTCCCCCTCATTTTGCTACTGAAATTTGCATGTTTGCATATCATATTCCATGTCTTGCCATGTCTCATTAGAGTGGCATTCCGTGCCGTAGGTTCAGTCCTCGGTTTGCGTGCACGCGTGCACGTATTTTGAGTTGCCTCATTTTCATCTAATGGCCTCTTATGTGAGTGTGGCTGAGGCTCTCTCATGTTGGTGTAAGCCCATATTGCATTGCGTATGCCATTTCATCCATAGCATTGTGTATGCTCGGTTGTGTATCACCTCGTGTAGCGTGTATGCCATTCCATAACATTGTGTATGTTAGGATTGTATCTTAGTTGCATTTCACGCATGTCATGCATATTGCATCGTGTTCGGGATAGGAGTTAGCCCGGGCATGGGAGACGAGGTACGTTCAGTACTCCGAGTGACGGAACGTATCTCAATTCCCAAGTCACCGACACTCCGGATTATCCATGATGGAGTTAGGTTTTGTTGTAGTGTTCATATGCATTCATTCTATATTGAGCTGTGCAATTCGGCTCCTCAGCCATCATGCATCGAGATGCGTGATTGGTGGTACGAGGATCGAGACATGCATACATTTGTGAAAATACGTTGCTATGTCCCTTTCCTGCTCTCTGTTGCAGCAAATCAAGATCCAGCAGTCTTCCGAGGCTTGGCGCGCTTTCCAAGAATAATTGCGAAACAGAGGCTAATTGGGGCATCCCAGTGGATTTCCGCGCAAGGCAGCCCAAACATACATCATTCATCAGGATCAAGGCAGTCCCCGGCTTGCATGCCAGTCATTATTTTCTTAGTTAATTTGTAAATTAATTAGGAATTTGTATTATTTGGACTGTACTATTCTTTCATTCGGGACTGTATATTCTTTTGGATCCTCTGCGCGAGGGCATAATTGTAATAAGTGTGGGTGAGTGTGATGTATGTCTTCCAACACCACGTCTTTCTTCCCTTTTATTTACCTGCTTATGATGGTTAGATTAGGGCATATTTCAATTAGCATACAGTATGATAGCATGTTTGCATTCATTCATCTGTCTTGCATGCACCGGGCTCGGCGCATCATACTAACTGTAT
Source organism: Camellia granthamiana (assembly GCA_036172215.1). NCBI lineage: Eukaryota > Viridiplantae > Streptophyta > Magnoliopsida > Ericales > Theaceae > Camellia > Camellia granthamiana. The sequence continues at coordinate 85,126,863 of CM069905.1, forward strand.
TTGTATTTCAATTCCAAGTTGAATACATGTTAGCTGTAGCATTCCATATGCCATGTTTAGGATAGCCGAGCCTGCTATAGTTTGCATCCTTGCATGTGTTGTATTAGGCAATTCTATGTATCTAGGATCATGCATGGATTTCTAATGAGTTTCTGTTTTGGCTTGGAGTACTCGGTGAGTTTTATGCTTTAGCATCCTTGCATGCGTGTAAGTGACTGCCATGAATAGCATGCTTACCATGAGGCTAACTGCTTATGTGATATAACTGCCTTGAATGCCTGTGGGTGGAGGTTGGGTTACTTGGATTGGAACAATTCATCAAATGCCTGTTTTAAGCCCACTAGATAGTGGCAAAATCATGTTTTCTAAGCCCATCCGAGGGTGGCAAAATCTGCATTTTAAGCCTACCTGCGGGTAGCAAACCATTTTTCAAAAACAAACATGAAATGTGTTGTTCCAATTCAGGCGATCCAGTCTATACTTGTATGCTGTGCGCATCACGTAGTAATCTAGGCTAATAACCGGAATAAGAACACACAGTGTTTTCAAAACTAGATATCACGGTTAGTAGAGGCCGGTCTTTGACCGGGCGAGCGGGGGTGCTCACGAAGTGACCTTCCTCAATCGTACCCAAGTTCCCGAGCCGAGGCAACTTTGGTGATGACGGACATGTGGCCTTCGGCACCGAGTCAGGGTTTCCTAAATTTCCCCATTAAAAAAATATTTAGGTGGCGACTCTGTATCTGGCAAAGCAGTCCATGTTTGGCACTTCTTTCAAAAATATGTTTTCTCAAAAACGATTTGCCGGATTTGGACTCTTTGGTTCAAGATTTAGAACCGTGACAATCGGGTCCTTGAACTGTAGTGAACCCAAATGAACAGAACGGGACTTAACCCTCCCGGGGCGTTCGGGGACGTCTACAGTGACTAGATAGGTATGAAATTTGGTTTCTAAGATATCGATTGGATCTACGAGTTTCTAGAAGTCATGTTAAAAGAGCACTTGATCACTGCTATTTCTAACTGGAACTCTAGTAAATGTCGCGGGACGGTCATTATCTAGAAACGAAATTTGTTTGTGATTATGTGATTCGGTGCTTATGTAGAGTGAATTACTTGTTGTCCACTGTATTAGAACATGAGAGAATTAGCTTCAGCACATTTGTAAATGTGCTAATCTATCATGTTACCGTTATTAGGATGTCTGGATGTGGATGTGATGGTGGTAGGCATGGCAAGCCTAGGCGGCAAGAGGTGCCGATACCGAATGAAATTCCAGCACAGGAGGGAGTTGATCAGGCCAACGTGGCCGAGCCAGTAGGTCAGCAAGCCATTGGTGCCTTAGCTCGCGAAATGGCCAGAGCATTGCGGGAATCCATGGACATTCTCAGGGTTGAGAATCAAATCCAGGCCCATGTCACAGAAACAAGGCCATCTTTTCTAAAGAGGGAGTTCTTCCGGTCGAATCCGGACGAGTTTTTAGGGGATCCAAAAAAGCCACTGAAGGCTAATGAGTGACTTGAACAGATGGTGAAGACGTTCGAGATGCTTGGCATCGAGGACAACAGGTTGAGAGTGACCTTGGTGTTCTTTCCAGCTAGAGAGAGATGCGGGCCAGTGGTAGAAGTATATGCGGCGGCGTATTGGGTGACTTGGGAGGCTTTTGTCAACGCCTTCTAGGACAAGTTATGTAATGCCCCAAAAAATATTTAATACAAATACATCAATCAAAACATAGTTAAACATCAAAAGATCCTCTTTCTCATTAAACTAAGGGTTTTATCTACAGTTCCGTGTTCAACATATTAAATACACTTCCATATTACAAAGTTAAACAAGTTAGAGGCTACAAAATAGAATGCCATAATGGTGTACAAAAATTCAAGGCATTGCCTTATTACAACAAAAATAGACTCATGATCTCAACAAAATAAGCTTGGAGCTTCACATTTAATCATCCATAAGCCTCAGAGCTCCAATCAGAACAAAAGTGTATATTTCATCTCACTGAGGTGGTGGCACATCACCAATTGCAGAAAATGTTAGATAGGGATGAGCAATATACCCAGTAGATATACATTTAACAAAGTATCTAATTATTTGAACATCTACATGGCATCACCATAACCCAATCATAATTTAAAGTTTATGTTCAGAAATAAAATGGGTAAGAAAATAAATACATTTATGTGCCACTGAAAACCTTTCTTAACAAAGACGGGATAAATATGCCATGAATCCTTCGTAGCAGCCCTATACTACATATAGGTATAGGTCTATAACCAAACTATTCCCCACACTTGCCGACTACTAATGGGGCAGGTGGTAGACAACCAAGATCATCTATTTTTCTACTTTTGTAGACTATTATACGGTAGGACCAGTGGACACCCAAAAGCATTTTCACACATTTGTCCGGCGATAAGCTCAAGATAGGGCAATTAGGCACCTTAACTCCCTGTGCTGGTACCAACACGACATATTGTTCCCAAAAACCGACTCTCTACCTAGACTCATACTCTATTTACCTTCTCATTTTCACCACATTCCAAGTAATCAAGTGTTCAATATATCACGAGATGAATAGTGAAAATAGAATACATTGATTATCAGTTTCCAAGTCCGCAATCTCAACTCAACACACATTAATAATGTATTCCAAACTCTAATTATCCAAATAATTTCAAGATTTGAAGGTCAATTTCATTCAAGCATCGTTTTTACCAAAATCAAAACTAGGGTTTTAATAAATTTAGGGCTTTTACCCCTTCTTCATATATATGGTAGTTCTCAACACCAATACTCATATTTATTTGAAAATTTATTAAATGTTGGATAAAATCTCCTTTGTATGAAACATAAGACTTAACTTTAGCTCAATCATCAAAATAAAGCATCATGGTCACAACACCACCACATAATCATCCTCAAACTAAAGAGATACTAAGTTAAAAGTAACCCTACCTCAAAGGAGAACAAGAAAACTAGACTTTTAAGAAGAATCCTTTGTAGAATCAAAATCCAATCGGTAGAAAGCAAGATCCTTACGTAGACGCCATTTCTTGCAACTGATTTAAGCTTGAAACTTAGTAAATTGAGAGGTATGCAGAGAGAGAAATCTAGGGTTTCAGAAGTAGTGTGAGAGGAAGAAAGAGAGAAAAAGAAAAGTGAAAGAAATTATCTAAAAAGGGGTTTTTGAGGTGCTAAATTCACATAGACCGCTTGAATGATCTTTTCACCTCTCGAGCGGTGAATGAGACCTATCAGTATCTCTGTCTGCAAAGTGAGATATTGGAAACCCCTCATATTTGCTCGAGCAATCACTTGTTCGCTCGAACAGTCCCTCGACTTGCAACACAAACTACTAGGGGCACCTCATCTCCGCTCGAGGGGTCTTTCTATAGCTTGAGCAATCACGCGAAACAAATTGTCACAATCTTCTCCCTTGAGAGATTTTGTCCTCGAAATAACGTCAATGCTCAACACAACATCAATAATATGATAACAATGTAATAATCATCTGTTCTTAACAATCCCCAAAGACAATGAACCATTTTTAGTAGAAAGAAAAGGAAAAGAATGAGAAAATATGGTTACGCTATGTTTACCTCATATTAATGAAAAGCAATCTCAATGTATTCGTCATCTTAATTGATTAGCACAGAGCCGAACAGTCTCTGACTTCTGGAATACATCCCTTCTAACTCTTCGACCTATTCGGCTCCCACATATGGGAATTACTATTATTGTTGATTTGAAATTGTGTTTAGTGTGGCCTTGATCGCTCGAAGTCCTTATTTTGTTTATGTGGTTTGATTTAATTTCGGGGACGAAATTTCCTATGTTGGAGAGGTTGTGATGACCGGGTACGTAACCCATCTTGTTTTTCTTTTGTTTATGTTGGGATTACTCATGTTAGAGTGTCGGGGATTAACTTGAGGCCTTGTCGACCATTTGGGTTTATCATTTTTGAAAACCTTTTTCAAATTCTCGTCCTTATTTTATTTCGGTGTTAAGTTTCATTTGTTTCGAGAGGCGTGAGGTTGGATGCGGGATGTCTTAGTCCAACTGGTGAAAATTCTAGCTAGAAGGTAGAACTGCACGTGCAGGGGCTTGGGCCGCACGTGCGGAAGATGGGCCGCACATGTGGGAGGTGAGGTTGTAGGTGCAGTGAGGAGGGGCTGTCAAAGGTATAGACTACTTTAATTGCACATGAAATCGTAGGTGTAAGGAGTGGGCCGCACGTGCGGGGAGGAGGCCGCACGTGCGGTAAAGGACATGCTGCACGTGTTGGAATATGTTGAGTCTGAAAATTTCCTCATTTTCTTCTCCTTGGGCTGAATGTATATCACTTTTTCTTCATCTCTCTCTCTCTCTCTCTCTCTCTCTCTCTCTCTGTAAAAACACATTTTCTCCTCATTCTCTCTACTTTTCCTACACCAAACTTCACTAAATCCTTGATTTCTCCAAATCCATTAAAGTTTTAACCCTAGTTCCTTAATCAAAATTGAAGAACTCTTTGAGGGCTACGTTGTGTGAGGTGGAGATTGGGTTTCGACACTGTTGATTTTAGGGCTTTCTTCTTCCCTTCCTTCAAGAACTTGAGGTAGGGATTTTCTTAGAGTCATATATATATTTTTGAAAGATTATGTTGATTTTGGAACTCTCTCTTGTGGTATTGAAATTCGATTTTGGCTCAAGAGTGTTTGATGATTTTGAAAGTGGGTTCTGTAGACACCCCATTTTTTACCGCCCTTAAGACTTGGGCGCCACTGATTGTTTACTTGGTGATGAAAGTTGTGCAGTGCAAGGGTTCGATTTCTTCGACAATGAGTGAGAGTCAAATCCTAACCTCACACCCCATTTTGGACCAAAGCTATTTTGAATGGTTTTTAGACCTTAAAACCCTCTCTTTCAAAATATTTTTGAAATAGAGTTCTTACGATGTTTCGAGGCTCGCATTTCGCTAAATGTCACGCTTTTCGATAAACCGAGCAAGGACAAAGTGGAATGAATGAAAGAGAGATGAAATATTTGAAAAATCTTTCAAAACATCTTATTTGGGGGTTTGGTGTTGAAAAAAAGAAGAGGAGAGGCAAGAAACCAAGTTGGGGAAGAAGTTAGACATGAATTGTTAAGAGAGAGTCGAGCAACCCTTGCTAAATCATGCCTATCCTTTTGTACATTTGGATTTCAGCTATGAGGCCACCACCGTTGGAAAGAAGACTTCCGGGGCTTCATTTTTCACTCGAGAATCTCCTAAAGTCGTGTCCGGATAAGGGATATATGGCTGGTTGAAGTTAGGCATCCATCTGGTTGGACTGAAACTGAGCAGTCTTCACTAAAAGAGGGATATCTCTTAGCACAGTCGGAATTTTGATGTGAGGCTGCCACCATTGGAAAGATTACTTTCGGGGCTTTATTTTTCACACAAGAATGACCTGAAAAGGCATCCAGATGAAGGAGTTATGCTTGCTTCAAGTCGGAGACCAGGACTGATTTTTGCTGCCGGGCCCTATGGGAGTGTGTCGGCCACTTATGGAGCATGCCAGCCACATGTCGTCCAAAATGGTTCTTGTCGGCCACTTAAGGTGGCCGGTCGGCCAGTTGAAGTGGCCGGTCGGCTAGAAATTTCCAGAAAGCCCAGAATCTGCAGATATTTTGCTCCAGCTGTTGTGTACTGCTTCAGATATTTCAACCAAATACTCATATATTGCTATATATTGAGCCATATCTCATAGATTGTAAGGTTAGAAAATTTGGGAGCTTCTCACACTAAAAGTCCTCTCTCTCTAGAAACTTTAGAGCTGAAAACTCTCTCTCTCTCTCTTTAGAATTCTCTCATTTTCCTCTTATTTTTTAGCGTTAAGCTTAGAATTCTCTACACTTTTGCAAAGACACCCTTAACCAAACTTGATCACCATTGGGCTGATATTCGTGGAGGTCTTATTTGAGCTCTCAAAGCTGGTTTTGGCTCAGATTTTGGACCTGTTTTGCAGCTATGCTTCAAGGGTAAGAACTCTCTCCCTTTTAGCTTATTTTGCATGCTTGCTTCACCATCCTTTTTTCATTGTTTTGGGCTATTTTGGGGCTGGTTTTCGAATACAAAAAACTTTGTTTTTATGGTTTAAAAATGGTGGTTTAAGCCTTGTTTGGCTAGGGGGTGTTTCCTCCATTTTGCTCCTTGGCTTGTAAAGCCTTTTGAGCCATCTCTCAAAGCTTTTCAAACAACCTCCTTTTGGCCTTTTAACCACTGAAATCCAAGGGATTTTCAGTGACAAAAATCTTGTTTTGAGGTCCCAAATAGGAGGGGGTATCCTCATTTCCTTGTTTCTCCATGCTATGCCTTATTAGCACTATAAAGTAGCATCTTTTTGTGGGTTGTGTTAGCTCTTTTCAAGCATGTTTTTGTGACTTTTAGGACCTAATATAACTCTGTTTTTGGGCTGGTTTGGTCACCTCTTGCATGCTTCATGTGCTTGTAGTGCAATCTCACTCATTAGCCTAGTATAGTTGGTGTTTTGGCCATTCATTCTAGCATGTGTATGCTCCACTCCAGCATGTTTTTGGCTCTAATTTAGCATGCTTTAGGTCTGATTTGAGTGGTCTTGGTCATGTGGCTCATGCTTTGTATAGCTACAGTGTAGTTGGCCTTGCTAGTCTTGTGTTTTGAAGCCCCTAACAAGCCTTATTTGTGATGTTTGCATGATCTGGCAGCACTTGGCATGTAATTTCAGAGCATATGTCATTGCAACACTCTCACATTTTCCACTCCTTCAATGTGTTTGAGAGTTGTGTCTTCATGCCTTGTTTGCGAGCCATCAAATGTGCATATTTTCCTTGTGTTATATGACTTGATCTTAGTACATTTCAGCCATTGTTTTGGCATATTTAACCTCTGTCCGAGGTTGGTTTGGTCATTTAGGCTTCGTATTGTATGCCTATAGTGCTATGCTCTTTGCTAGTTTCAATGCCTTTGACTTCAATCATGTTTTGCATGCATCATTTACATGATTTTAAGTCATTTAACATGTCATTTCAGTGCTGAAAATTATGCCATTGCACTCTATGCTTCGCTCCTTCATTTGCTTTGAAAGAGGTCTTAAGCCCCTTGGTAATTACCCCGAACCCTGATTAACGTTAATCCATGGTTAATTATGCTTAATTGGTAATTAGGATGAAATTCTGAATTAAACTACATATGTGTGTTGCATAAAGTATGTCTTTATCTGTTTAACGCAGGAAAATCTGTTTATGTTTTTTTTTTCGATTTGCGAATTGAAGGCCTTACCAGCATTCGAATAAAAAATTTACTTGATTTATATGCTAATTAGGATTTATAGAATTTTATGGTAGGTTTAATTAAACTTTGGTTCGAAACGATTAAATTAGATGAAATTAATGCCTTTTGATTAATTTTGATTAATTACTACCTTTAGGGCCATTTTGACCCCACTTCAAGCATGTTTTGCATGCATCATTTGCATGATTTTAAGTCATTTAGCATATCATTTCAGTGCTGAAAATTATGCCATTGCACTCCATGCTTCGCTCCTTCATTCGTTTTGAAAGAGGTCTTAAGCCCCTTGTTGGCTTGAGCATGGAATTGAGGCTCTCATGCCTAATGGTTTTAGCCTTCTCTTGTGGATTTCTACTAACCAAAAGCATGAGGTTTCTTTCATGCTCAAGGTGCTTGTGGTTGAGGCCATCTTTCTAATTAAAGGACTCTCACATTGGACATTAACCGGTTAAAGAATGACTCGGTAATTTAAAATGTGTAAACAAAATGAATCAAAGTAAAACATGTCAAGATAACATGTTTGTGATGCATTGCATGTGTTTGGATTGGACGTTAATCCAAACATGAGAAACGAGGGGCGTTTCATACTCAAAGTGATGAAACGTGCTTCATTTCTTAGTCACCGACACCCTTGATCGTGCATGATAGGGTGGAGGTTCATCGAGTCTATTTGTGCATTCATTAACTTGTACAAACTTGGCTTCTCAGCCATCGTGCATTACGATGCTCGGTTGGTGGCCCGAGAGTCGAGTACTGCACTCCTTTGAGCTTGAAAAATGATAAGGAGGGTGGTTGTACACACATACCCTGTAAATGCCTTGCCTTGCCCCTTTTGTACTCTGTTTGCAACAAAACTGGAGTATGTAGAAGCAACTGGCCGACCGGCCACTTTAAGTGGCCTACAGCCTCCTTAAGTGGCCGACAAGTGGCCTACAGCCTCCCCTGGTGGCCGACAGTCCACCAGCTTGAAGATGGTTCAAAGTGATTCTGGTTCTGGAGCAGAAGCAGTTTGGGAATTGGTTCAGTGTTCAGGAATCAAAGCAAATGCAAACAAAGGCAACCGGTGGCAAGACGACGGGATTTCGGGAGGAAGCCGACCGAGCATGCATGCATCCCTCATCCTCGAGACCCTTTTAACTGCTTTACTTAGCTAGTCAATTCGTTGGTTCTGTACTTAAATAGTTAATGCGCTTAGCTATTCATTTGTGTTTGTAATTAGTTAACTAGTTAGTTAATTAGTTGTGATTTGTGATCGTTAGCTTAATTAGTGTAGCTAGTTAGCTTTCATTTCATTCGGACCCTCCGTCGAGAGGGCAAATGTTGTAATATGTGTGCGTGTGTGTGTGCATGTCTTCCAACCCCATTTCTTTCTCCCTTTTACTTATCAGCTTTCGATGGTTAGTTTAGGGCATATCTCAATTAGCATACTTATGCTTTGCATGCGTGCATCATTCATTCGTTTTATATGCACCGGGCTCGGCGCATCATTCTAACTGCATCGTATTTCAATACACTTTCTTGAATACGTGTTTAACAACATGTTATCAAGTGTTGCATTCATATGCCATCTTAGAATAGCCGAGCCTATTTAGCTGCATTTTGCATGTGTTGCATTAGGCATCTTAATATAGCTAGGATCATGCATTGATTTCTAACTAGTTTTCTTTCTTTGACTCGGAGTATACTGTAAGTGTTTACGTTTTAGCATACTGCATGAGATGTGTATGTTGTCGTGTTAGCATGCTTGCCATGAGGCTATTTGCTTAATTGCTATAACTGCATGAATGTATGTGAGTGGAGGCTCGATTGCCTGAATTGGAACAACTCGATGATTGTGAGTTTTAAGCCCACTTTGCGAAGTGGCAAAATCATGTTTCAAAGCCCACTCGAGGGTGGCAAATCCTCGCTTTAGCCTACTTGCGAGTAGCACTTTCAAACCATTTTCGAAAAGCAAACATGAGTTAATTTGTTCCAATTTTCGTGGTTGAGTCTATACTTGTATGCTGTGCGCATCACATAGTAAGCTAGCTAATAATCAGAATAAGAACACATGTGTTTTCAAAAACAACATATCATGTTAATAGAGGCCGATCCTTTGATCGGGCGAGCGGGGGTGCTCATTTCAGGACCTTCCCCTCTCGTACCCAAGTTCTTGAGCCGAGGCAACTTTGGTGATGACAGACACATGGCCTTAGGCACGAGTCAGGATTTTCTAAATTTCCCAAAATAAAATATTTAGGTGGCGACTCTGAAATCTAGCAAAGCAGTCTATGTTTGGTGCTTTTTGATTAAAATCGATTTTCCAAAACGATTTGCCAGATTTGGACTCTTTGGTGATTTATCAGTCTTACATTGCACTTTGTGAGATTAGATTCAGAACCGTGATAGGAGTCCGAACTGTAGTAGCTAGAACCCAATTCGCGCCCTCTCCAAAAGGGCGGCGCGCGGAGAGAGTTCGGGGCGGTCTATAGGTTCACACCTTGTTTTCAAAAAAATTCTTGGGGGTTTGAACTACATTGTTAAGAAAGGATGTTGTGTTAGAGAGATTCTTTCAAAAATGGGAAAATGTCTAGTTTTGGAGAAAACCTAGAAATTGGGGATTTTTTAGAGATGTTGAGAATTCATGAGTTTTTGCTTGTTAAAGTGTTAAAGTGAATGAATAATTGGAAATTTCATATTTTTGTATATAAATGAGAAATTCCATGGAATATGGGAAATAGTTGGTTTTCAAGTTTGTTGTTCAAAAAAGTTTATATAGTCATGAAATGATTAAGTTGATGAGACTTCTCGATAGATATAAATTAGTATATGTTTATTTTGTGAAATTACATTGGAAGGAGAAATGGAAATTGTGATCACAATGGAAGATTGTGAGGAGGAAATTGAAAATGGAAAAAAATATTATAATGCATTGAAATATGTTGCATTGGCATTTCAATTATTTGGTTGTTATGAATTTTGAATTGAGATTTGAACACTTTTGTATTGAGAAAGGAAATGTTTGTGAAACAAGATCTCATTGATTTATTTTTGGAGTAAATACGTTGGTAAGTCTAGATAGGGGATGTAGTTGGTATTGGTTAAATTGGCTTGAGTGTCCAGGGTAAAAGACCGAAAACACGCGCGGAGGAGGTACCACGTGCCTTCCGGTTAGCTACAGGTAAAGTGGGGATTTGGTAGTGCTAGTTATGCCTACTTGCAGACACCTACCTAGGAATTACCCGAGTCATATTTACCGCCCTTGAACTTGATTGAATTTAATGAACTATTGAATTTTCAAGATTTCATTGTGCATGATGGTTTTCAAAAGATGAAGATGCGATTTTCTTTTAAAAACATAGCATGGCATATGCATTTCATCTCATGAGAATTATATAAAATGTATATACTTTGTTAAGAATTTCTTATTGGGCTTTGTTCTTACCCTATGGGATTTTGTGCAGGAAAAGATGTGGTGATTCTGCCAAATTAAGGGTGTGGAGTGTATTTTGATAGCACAAGGCTCTTGTTTTGTTGTAATTATTTTTGCAAGCCAAGGTCTATATGTGTGTGGGTTTGAGCAACTATTTTGTGTAACTGGGCTTAAGCCTTGGATTTCGTAGCCCTTGAGGGCATTTATTTACTCTTGACTGGTTATTTCACATGCTATAGATTCATGTGCTACGGTCGTTGAATGTATATTCGCATGTGGAACCTCCTTTTGTAAACCTGTTATGATTATGAATGCAAATGTTGGAGGTTTGGGATTGACGTGGATATTGGAATTTACTTATGTTTACCGTAAGGATTGGTAGTTGGTACATCTTCATTATGAAAATTTTTGAGCCATTACATTTCCTCATAAAACAAACATCAATGATTTTGACATCATGCATCATTTCTTTCCAAAAACAAAAAAACAAAACAAAAAAAACATGTTTAAAGAAGGAATTTCCAACATTTCAACACAACTCAACAATAACTACACCCCCACAACCTTTCTCAAGAACCCATTTGAAAACCCCTCTTTTACATTTCAAAATCAAATCCTAGGTTTAAACCCAAAATCCTCAATTTACCAAACCATTTCAAAGAGCGAATAACTAAATTAAGAACCATACCAAATGTTTAAGAAAGCCCTACCTTAAGAGTAAAAGAAGAAGGGAACAAGGGTGGAAGTTTGACAAGACCGAAATGAGATCTACTGCGATTAAAACCAAGCTTCTGACGAGCTTTACCTTTTTCTCCAATAAACTATAGTGGATAAATCAATGGATGTGGGTGTATTTGAGGTTTTAAAGCAAGAACTAGAGAAAGAAAGTACAGAAATTAGGATTAGGAGTGTTTTAGAAAGAATGAGAGAGAGGAAGTAAAAAAGTGACAAAAACCCCTTTTCCCTGAACTGATATATGCACAGACAACTCGAGCGTCAAACACAATAAGTGACACTACTCGAGCAACCAAAACACCGCTCGAGCGCACAATCACCCCTCCCAAAAGTTCAAACCTGCAAAAGACCGCTCAAGCAAAGATCATCCATTCTCAAAAGTCTTACAGGTCTGCAAAAATACTGAGAGTTCTCAAAGACCGCTTGAGCGACCAAAGCATCGCTCGAGCGAACCAAAAGTGAAATAGACAGTAACGCTATTGAAAAACAACTCCCAACCTGTTTCAAACACAACCAACAACTCCAAGATCAACAACAACAAGACAAGACAAGAAGGAACATAGACAACGAATAAGAGTATCGGATCCCGAACCTAAGAACATGATAAGCCTCAGGTCTAAATTAGAATCGTTATAACTTGTTTGCTTGCTATAGGGCCTAAGTTCACGTGCTTATAAGAAGTACTATGAACAAAACCTACACAACCCCAAGGTCACAAATACTCCAAATCAGGTTTTGTGCATTTTCATAATTCATATGGAGTCGTTGGAACTAACTATAAAGAAACACTGTTAAGGATGTAGGTAGCAGTCAAAAAAGTACCCCAAAAGGATATAGGGAGGTTTCCTTGTGCCATCGTCGATCTTATCATTTTAACCAAAGTGCGATTATGTCTCTCTACTATGCCATTTTGTTGCGGAGTACCTAGAATCATTAACTACCTGCATATCCCATTTTCCTCACACAATGCAACAACCCCGAACCCTAATTAACATTAATCCATGGTTAATTATGCTTAATAGGTAATTAGGATGAAATTCTGAATTAAACTACATATGTGTGTTGCATAAAGTATGTCTCTATCTGTTTAACGCAGGAAAATCTGTTTATGTTTTTTTTTTCGATTTGCGAATTGAAGGCCCTACCGCATTCGAATAAGAAATTTACTTGATTTATATGCTAATTAGGATTTATAGAATTTTATGGTAGGTTTAATTAAACTTTGGTTCGAAACGATTAAATTAGATTAAATTAATGCCTTTTGATTAATTACTATCTTTAGGGCCATTTTGACCCCACTAAGCTTACCTTTTTATTTCATTCTTCCTTAATTTGATGCTCAACGTGAAAGAGTGAGAGAATTGAGGGATTTGGGTCCTAGGTTCAAGAATTGAATTCAACAAGGGGGGCATTGCTAGGAGAAAGGGAGAAAACTTGAATATTTGTCCATCTAGTTCAAGATTTTAGCACCCAAAGCCCAATTAAACATCTAAGGTAAGAAACCAAGCTTTTAGTCTTGAAATTGAGTTAATTCATACATGAATTCAAGTAAATTGAACTATGAGATGTAAGGATTAAGCTTGAGGAGTAGAGAGGGAGATCAATTCATGCATGCATGTACATGTTCTCTCAAATTGAGCATGATTTCAAAGATTTCATTCATGCATGTGTTCATCTCACTTACATTTTGAGAATTCATCATGTTTTTTATTAAATTGCCAAGTTTGATCATGTTTTAAAGAGGTTGTATTCAAGACAATTCATGCATGCTGTGTTCTTCAAGTATTCATAAGGTCACATTGAAATTTGTATAATTGGCAAACTCTTGGGCCATAATTTTGTGAAATGATCCTCAATTCTTCATGTTTTACAAGTTTGCTTTGTTGTCTCAAGTTTTGGAGGCGTAAGAGGTGTGTTTTGAAGAGTTGGAAGCATGTTTTGAAGCTTGGGAGCAAATCTGGAAAACCTAGAATTTTGCTTCCATGCTGAAGCGAGGGATTCTACGCTCGAGCGACCATGTTTGTTTTCATGCTTTCGCTTGAGCGACAGAAGGCTGGCTCAAGCGGAAATTGCAAGCTCTCAGAATTTTTGCGTGTGTAGAAGCACGCTCGAGCGACAAGACCTACGCTCGAGCGAGCATCGAGCGGAGATTTTCAGTAACCAGTACTTTCCACATTTTTGCAGATCGCTCGAGCGAAGGAGTCTACGCTCGAGCGACTACTCACATTTGACATGTCCGCTCGAGCGAAGAAAGCCACGCTTGAGCGAGACCCCTGTTTCAGCAAATTTTGGTTAAGTGTTTCAATGTACATTGTTGCATCCTCATTCCATCCTAGGCATTCCTAGGCCATGATTAAGACTCCATAGTGAGGTTAAAGGCTAAAACCACACTAAGAACAAATGAAGTAAGTTATATATAATTCGAGCGTGTGTTTCAAGTATGTATTTTTATGTGTGTTCGTGTAGGTCACGCGCCTCAGGATAAGTGAAGTGCCATCTTGCCATCTAGTTGGGGCAACCAATTATTTATGAGTAATAACTTTGTACAGATATGTTCAATGTTAAGTATTTTCTGAATATTATGATATGAAGTGATTAGTTTTCTGAGATGCTATGCTGTGTTTGAAACGAATGAATGATTGTCCAAAATTCTGAAAGTTATTCGTGGCATCCTTAGCATCATATGATATGCGTCCCTTTATGGGTCATCAGGTCCCTTTATGGGTCATCAGAAACGTCTCTGTGCACATGAGTCATCAAAAAGTCTTCATGGCAGTCCCTTGTGGGTCATCAGATTTGCAATGCTAATGGATGTGTCACGTGTTATAATGATGCATGTACAAGCTTGAATACGAACGTAACTATGTCTATGAATCTTCTCTGTTGTGATAACCGATTATGTACAAGGCTTTGTTTCTGTATGGACATCATTCAGTAAAACCTTTACTCTGTTATTATTCACTGGGCTTTAGCTCACTATTTATGTTATGTTTGTAGGTGAGCCAGCGCGTGATCAGGCCCAGAGTTGATGGCCTACACTGCAGTTTTGTCAGCCAAACATTGTGCCTCCCGAGGAGGTTTCGATCGAAGTCAAATTTCATGGCTGTTTTTGTAATCATGTTAGGCTATGTTTATACCATGTTGTGTTTGGACAAGACGTCTAGTAATGTGTAAAGTTTGTATTATTATTATAAAAGTTTTAAGTTATCAATTCCATGTATGTTTGCACGGCTCTATGGACTATGTATGTCTTGATTAATTGCTTCCGCAGCCCCTGCTTCACGTCATTATGCCAAGAGGCCTTTGGTAATTCAAGGATTACTAGCCGGTTACGATGCTGAACCTATAAGGGCGGGTTTGGGTCGTGACACACAGTCCCTAGAACTGATGTGATAAATATTCATGCCCTCGATCTGTTTGAAGGATTTTCAATTTCCTATCTGTTTAACTTTCAACCAGTGCAACAACGCACTTGAAGCAATCCAATGCCACAAAGCGATGTGAGATCACATAGATATAATTAAATCGCGAATAGTCATCAATAAATGTAAGGAAATAAGAAGCGTTATGGCATGCCTTTGCATTCATAGTGCCTCAAATGTTAGACTGAACTAACTCTAGAGGATATAAAGCCCTAGGTGCCTTTCCAAAAGGCTTCATACTGGCCTTACCTGCCAAACAACGCTCACACACGGGAAGACTTACATTAGCAAGCTGCTACAGCAGGCCTTCTTTAGCTAGTCTAATCATTCTATATTTTCCTATGTGACCAAGTCTAGCATGCCAATTAACAAAATTTAATGAATCATCATAAGACACATAAGAATATGAGGAAAAATCCAAATCTAGTATAAAGAAGCCATTGGAAAGAAAATCATGTCCTTACAAGAATTTATTCAAATTGGAAATCCAATTAACTACCATTGAAATAAAACTAGAACTAAATCCTAGCAAAGTAATAAATTGATAAAAGATTACATTAGACACCAGGTGCCAGAAGCATATCATAGAGTAAAGTGCACCCCAGACGCTTCTTGAGCTGATAAGAACCAACTTCAAGGACATTCTTTCAAGTTCCAATACCTAAAGTAATGTACTGCTTGCTCACATGTATCTTTTTGTAATCTATGAACTCAACTCTTTATGTGGCTATGTGGTGGGTTGTGAAAATTCATTTTAGGTGACTACTTAAGCGGTGAAAAGACTGCTCGAGTGGAGATGTGAGACGCCCTGGAGTTGATTTTCAGGTTAGGTAAAAAAGAGGACTGCTCGAGTGGTCAAGTTACCGCTCGAGTGAAGATGAGCGGGCTCTATGAATCTCATTTTGCAGACTGAAAAACTGAGAATTTAAGTTTACCGCTCGAGCGGTCTACGTGATTTGAGCAACTTAAAGGTTGCATTCTAGATCATTTTCTCTACTTTGTCTTCTATTCATTCTCTTCTCTCTCTCTCTCTCTAGCTCCAAAAACCCTAGTCTTCTCACTCTAGAAATCTCCCATTTCACTAAGATTTACTTCTCCATCCCTAGCAAGAAGTGAAGTCCAAGTAGAGATCGTCTTTTCTACCGATTGGATTTTTGTTTCTCAAAGGATTATTCTTAGGGCTAGCTTCTTTGTTCTTATCCTTGAGGTAGGATCACTTTTAACCTTGTACCTCTTTACTTTAAGGATATTTATGTGGTATTATTGTGACATTGGTGTTATGATGAATGTTTGAGTTTACAAATTGGGTTTTACCTTAAAAAAATGGAATTTCCCCTACATTTTCTCAAGATTTCTATTAATGTTTATGGATTATCAAGATTTTAGTTGAGAAACAGCATTTCATGTGATGGAGGGGCAAAATCCCCTAATTTTTATGAAAACCCTAAATTTTTGAAATCGAGGAAGAATGTAATTAAATGAACTTGATTTTCAATTATTTAAATTGATGAATGAATTACCAGATTTTAGATATGTTTTTATTTGAGAGTGGTGAAATTGGAAGCTCTTAAGATTTTTCTTTTGAATTATGAGGATTGTTTCTCTATATTTGCTTTGATTATTTGAATGGTGAACTTTACCCTTGTTCTTGTGAATGCATAAATTCTTAGAAGTTTGGAAATGTTGTGTAAGGGGGTGGTAAATAGCGTGTGAGTCCAGGTAGGGGGTTGGTTTTGGAAAAGTGTTGTGTGTTACTGGTACCCACGCATGGAAAGTTTAGGTTCCTAATTTCCCTGTCTTGAGCTTATTGTCAGACGACTGTAGAAAATGATTTTGGGTGTCCACTGGTCCTGCTATATTGTAGTCGGTAAAAGTGCAAAAACAGATGATTTTGGATGCCCATTCCCTACCGTATTAATAGCCAACAAATGTGGGGGTATGTTTGGATATAAATCTATGTATATAAGTATTGGGACTCCTCTTAGGGGCTTCATGGCGTATTTATCCCCCGGTGTTAAAGTGCAGTTTCATGGAGTTATGATATCTATGTTTTTTTTTTTTAAATCCTTAACATGAATGAAATAGAACATGTATTGGTTGCGATGGTGCCATATGGATCTTTCAAATAATTAGATACACTCTTAAAAGTGTTTTTCGTTAGCATCTAGCTCATTCCTATCTAACATTTTCAAGTCTTGGTGACGTGCAACCACCCTAGTGAAGGAAGAGGTGAATTTTGTTTTGTTCGGAGCATGAAGGCTCATGGATGTATTATGTAAAAGCTCCAAGCTTATTTGTGTTAGGACCGAGTGTTCATTTTATTGTGACAAGGCTTTGCCTTAATGTTTGTAAGCCACTAGGGCATTTTTAATTGTATCCTCTTAACTTCTTGAACTATGATAATGATGATGTAACTATTACATGAATATGCAAACTTGTAATTTTGAAGTATAGTTCAATGAGAAAGAGGGTTTTTGTCAAGTGCTATTAAGTGATATTGCATAATTTTGATTTAATCATATTAAGAGTATTATTTTTAATTTAAATAATTTGGGAGCGTTACAAATTGGTATCAGAGCTAACCAGGTTTGAATAATTTGAGCTTGTGGGATATGGTTTGTTCTATAATTGATTTGCCATGCTAGAAAGGGACGTTAGCTGTCTTACATGATTATGTGCTTATGTGACTATGTGGGTATGGGGTCAAACTTCTAGGATACGAATTGCATTCACTGCAGTCATTGAAGTCATTTTGGAAAGGCACCTGATTAATGCTTTTTCCATTTGGAAGTCTTTGAGTGCTGTGGAACAATTCAATATCTTAGAGGGGTGATGAATGGCACACTCTAATTTTAGTAATTTGAAAATGCTTTTTATTTTAGTTTCTAAATTAGGTGTTGAGTCAGTCTTGTTGCGTCAGAGTTTGGTGATTTCATGGGTGTTAACTCGGACATCATTGTCTTGTTTGTGTTTGTCTTGTCTTTTCACTCTTTCTTTTGAGTCTGTTTCAATCATTAAGCCAGAAATTCTAAATGAAATTGCTGTCATTTTCACCTACTTCTATGTGCCTTTAAATCATTACATTGACCAAAGCTTTTCAAATCCAAAACTATGATGAAAACAAAGAGGAAAGAATTCCTCGGGATTTGCAAAACTTGATAGACTAGGAGGAAGAAAGGCGTGCTAAAGCCCTTAATGAATGAGATCATGTCTGTTAATGTGGGTACTGAGAAGGATCCTGGCTTAGTCCAGATTGGTTCTACATTGTCTTCAGAGGAGCAGCGAGCGACTAGTTGTTTTATTAAAAGATTTCAAAAATATTTTTTTGCATGGTCCTGCGAAGACATGCTTGGAATTGATCTTGAGATTGTACAGCATAGGATCACTCTTGACCTTGAGACCCGACTCCTTAGCTTTCAAACCTTGATTCATAATGTTCAACGATTAACCAAAATATAAGGCTTGCACAGCCGGATTGGAAGCAAATCTTAAGCTAGGGACAATAAGGTCGGATGTGATCGAAGGAAGCTTGCATAGCTGGATTAGAAGCAGCCCAAAAACTATGGGCAAAAAGGTCAGATGTGATCAAAA
Source organism: Camellia granthamiana (assembly GCA_036172215.1). NCBI lineage: Eukaryota > Viridiplantae > Streptophyta > Magnoliopsida > Ericales > Theaceae > Camellia > Camellia granthamiana. Next base: position 85,145,323 of record CM069905.1, read on the forward strand.
ATTCAAAACTGAGTCATTTCTCAAGCGAATGGAGGCCGGCAAGAAAACAAAATCCCAGAATTTGCGAAAAGAAAATTTATTGTTGAAGGACAATTGAGTTCTTATCCACGACACTGGGGGCAAATTTAGACCTAACTGGATGGGCCTTTACATCATCAGAGACTATTTGGTTAGGAACATCAGCCATTCTCATGGATTAAGATGGCTTAGAGATCTCACAGCCAGTCAACATGGACAACTTAAAATTTTCTATCCTTGATAGGTTCGCTGGGCTAAGAACGCGGAAAGGTACCACAGGCAAAAGCTAGAGCAAGAAAAAAAAGAAAAAAAGAAAAAGAAATAAATGAATAAAAAAAGACAAATGAATAAAGAAAAGAAAAAATAAAGCTCACAAGGTCGAAAACCAAGAAGGGCGGCTTTGGCAAAAGTTAGAGCCCAAAATGAGAGAGTTAATACCCGAGTGCACCTTAACCGGAACTATGTAAGGCTTGATTCTCATCTTTGTGATATGTAGGCAACTTCATCCTGAAGTTCGACCCCAACCATGTTTAGTCTACTTGTCTCATCCATGTTGATTGGCTTATCCTTATTCAACTCCACTATTTTATCCATGTCCAATTGGCCCATCTTCGTTCAATTTGGCTGTCATGTTCCATTAAAAGATTCAGTTGCAAGACAAATCAAGTTCAGATTTACGGTTGTGCATCTCAAGAGTTAATTCTACGTTGGCCGGGGTAGTGGCTATTTGTAAAAATAGTTTTTGAGGATTTTTAGTGAAGTTGACTAAGTTTCTCAAAAATTATTCCATTTTTGCAAAACCGGACCATTTCTTGGACCCAAAAAGGAAAATTTCTAGTGCTCACAGCTTGACTTACATGATTTCAAAATAGAAAATAGAACAAGCATGTTAATCTAAATTCTCATGTTGGTCAAAATTGTTTTAGCAGAAAGTCAAAAACAAAAAAATAGTCAAAGTGATGAACTAGAGGCACAGTCGAGTAAGGTTTTCTATCTTTTCCCCATTGTCAATGCGCTTGCCAGAAAGTGCACAATTGAAGCTGGCAGTAGAGGCCAAAAGCTTTCTCATCCTCCAAGTAGTGAGGTATCGAGCCAAGCACGAACTATAAATGGAGCTGGATATTCGATCTTCTTATTTGGACGGGTTTAATCACACCTAAATTGGCATCTGAACCGAAATAAGAAGTAGAAAACTTAATGTGTGTGACTAATCAATTGTATACCTGGTCGGCGGGACATGATGTAACTCATCTCGGTCAAGTTAAGCCAAGGGCATCGCCAAGTGATGTCCGTTGTAGATCTACTGCACATCCATTCATACCACGACCCCTATGTGGGAAAGCTCACTAGTTGTGAGCGAAACAAGTAGGATCTAGCCGAATACTCGGGACGAGGGTCCTCAACTTTCAACTTACCCATCAACCACACCTACAAAGGGATAAAAAAATAAGAGAGATTAAAGAATAGAGAGATGTGTACTGAGAGGAAAAGTAAGGAAATGGTTTTTTAGAGAACATAGAGATTAAAGGCCAAAATGATGTGAGAGCCATCAATAAGAAAGGGTGGGAAACAATACCTGGAGAAGCAGTGAGCTCCTTGTAAACCGAGAGGTCTCCCACCGGTGGAAAACATCCAAGTGTTTTGTTTGTTTGTTTTAATTCTTATTTTGAGTCGTTTTGATTTTGGTAAGTGTAAATAGATATGTTTAGGTTGTTTTTTTACTTTGTTTTTCCTGTCGTATTTCGTACTTTTGTCGGTCGTAGGCTCAACACTCGGTTAAGAACTCATTCTCGATTTCAATTTCAAAAATAAAATCGTTTTTGTGCTTAGAGTGCCGTGCTATTCCCAACATGATGTGCAAAACAGAATTCTTTCATTCATAAATTGCAGGGTTGATAGCAACAAAACAAGGACCTATCTGAAGCTACAAAGGTTCTGGACTATAAAGTAAAAGAGAAGCAAAAAGCAAAATGGGAAAAGTGGAGCATCTAAGTTTGTTTCAACTTTAAAAAATTTCGAGATTGCATTCTAGATGCACCTTTGTAGGTCTCGCTATTTCTCCAGAGTATGAGTGTACCTCAACCCTAAGCTCAAGCCTGCTTTAAATCAGAGTGTCGATCAAAAGTGCTCTCCCTAAACACCATTCCCTTCCAGAGGCGTCTTGGCTGTGTTTGCGATGAGTTCCTAGGAGACCAACTGAGACAGTGGAAACTAGAGTTTGAATGGAAATGCCTAGAACACAAAGGTTTAGAATTTCGGAGACTAAAGTCTAGTTTGAATACCCAGGGGTGTATTCTCGGCTTGAAATCTGTATGGTGGCCCATTGGTTGAGGTAGCATGTATGCGGCCTTAATTTTGATACTGAATCAACTTAGTCTGTCACCCCGTTGGTGAATAGGGATAGTTGTGAATATGATCAGGGAGAAAAGCGGCATCCCTGGTTTCCACATGCAGATTTTACCCCTTGTTAGCATTTGAGGACCTTTGAACTATAAGTTGAAGGTACAAAAAGTAGATCCCTATTAGAGTAAAGCTGTTCATCGCCATTTTCCCTGCCCCACGAGGTGCTTTCTAAAAGTGCCACTTTGTTTGTTTATTGCATTTCCTAAACATCATCCACTACATCGCTTGTTACACACACCACATCGTCTATCGCACCCATTGCATCCATTTGCATCATGCTTCATCTTGTATTATTTATTCTTTTATGCTGAAATGCATTTAGGATCATTATCTCCCGGGTTTTTCTAAGAACATGCAGGAGCATGTTCTCAAGTGGTTTTCTCAAGATGTGTGAGACACATTTCCGAGCAGTTTTTATCTCAGGGCGTGTAGGAACACGACCCTAAGCGGTTTTCTCAGGACGTGTGAGACGCATTCCTAAGCAGTTTTTATCTCAGGGAGTGCATGAATACGACCCTGAGCAGTTTTCTCAAGACGTGTGAGACGTGTTCCCGAGCGGTTTTTATCTCAAGGCATGCAGGAACATGACCCTGAACGGTTTTCTCAAGACATGTGAGGCATGTTCCTGAGTGGTTTTGTATCTCAAAGCGTGCTAACACAACCCTGAGCGGTTTTCTCAAGATGTGTGAGATGCGTTCCCGAGTGGTTTTTATCTCAGGACATGTAGGAACATGACCCTGAGCGGTTTCCTCAGGACCTCTTCTTACGATTTCAACATGGTTAGAGCGTTCTTCCTTCTCTCATGAGTCCAGCGTGGTTGGAGTCTCTTTCACTTCTCACGATTTCAGCGTGCTTAGAGTGTGTCCTTCCTCATACGATTTCAGCATGTTTGGAATTTGTTCTTCCTCTTCTCACGATTCTAGTATGGTTAGAGTGTGTCCTTCTTCACACAATTTCAGCGTGTTTGGAAGTTGTTCTTTCTCTTCTCATAATTCCAGTGTGATTAGAGTGTGTCCCTCCTCACACAATTTCAACATGTTTGGAAGTTGTTCTTCCTCTCCTCCTGATTCCAATGTGGTTAGAGTGTGTCCTTACTCACATGATTTCAGCATGTTTGGAAGTTGTTCTTCAACCCCTCACGATTCCAGCATGGTTAGAGTTTGTTCCCTTTTCTATGCGAAGCATAATTTGGCTTGCATCTTTCACCTTTCCTACGTGAGACACAGTTTAGTTTGTGTGTAGTTTGGGTTTATCCCGCCTCCTATCTTTATGATTTTTCGGGCGGTATGCTCGTTTGTGGTTTCAATTATTGCATCGCATTGTATTATTTGCATCCTGCCCTTGAACTATGCTGGTTTGATTCCTTACAAATGGATACGTAGGCAATCCTCAGGTTCAACCAACTGCATCTACATTTTGTTTGTTTTCCCAAGTCTTACGACCTCGTCAAATGGGTCGTCTTCGAGCTTTGACATTCACTCACGTTATTTCATGACTTCGAGCTCTGTCAAAGAGGGGCAACTGTAGACACCCCATTTTGACTGTCCTTAAGACTTGGGCGCTTCATTTTGAACACTCGATGATGAAATGTTATAATGTGCAATCTTTCAAATTTTTAGTAAAAGAATTTAGTTTTGAGCTTCAAATCCAAACTTTGCACCCCATTTGGACCAAAACCTATTTCGAGCCTGACCACTCAAAGAACAGCAAAACCAAAAATTGATCGGCAGGCCATTTTATTGGGCCAGCCGTACATCTTGTTGGCTAGCCGGCCATGTTCAGCGAAGTATATATTTTGCAGCAGCAGGCTGCTCCCATGCACAGGATTTGGCCAACTGCTCTCTTTAGAAGATATTTTCGTTGGAAGGCGGATGAAAATCTACAAAAAGATCACCTCACCTCAGAGTTTAGGATTAGAACAATTTCCCAAAGGCTTAGCCCAAAGCATTTCTCCACCTTATTGAATATAGATGCACTATAGATACACCATTGAAGCTCAAACTTGAAGCTTTTTGATGAAGTTTTGAACCTTGTTTCAGATATTTGAGAGTGTGTGGATTGAAGTTTGTGAATCAAGAAGCTCTTCCTCTTTTCAAGAGGTTGATCTTTGAACTCTTTTCATTGTCTTTTCTTTTATCCTCTTGTCCTTCATTCTCTGTTTTAAACATTGATTTTCAGAGTTGTTTTAGGCTTAAAAATGTGATTTAAACCTTGTTGAAGGTGGAAGGGTTAACCACCTTTCCATAGGCTTATCCATAGTTGTGCTCTCTTTGTTTTCTCCATGCTTTTACTCATTTTTCTTCACTTTTAGATTGATTTCAACACAGTTTTAGTTAGTTTTGTATGAATATGGACCATATATATGTGTTTAAAGCTTTAAATAGATAGCTTAATTCTTGAATCTATCCATCCTCTTCAAAGTTGTTGTAAGTTCTCTTCTAGTTCCATCTTTGAAGCATGGAAATGGATGTCTCATCCATATTCCATGAGTAGGAAGATGAGCATACAACAACTCTTTATCATTTTCATTTATTTGCTTAGTCTTGTTTTGATTTTGTTTTGGAGCCATATGAGAGCTCTTTCATCGGAGGTATTAAAGACTCTCTTCTAGTTCCTTTTGAAGCATGGAAATGGATTTCAATCCATCTTCCATGAGTAGGAAGAAGAGTCTCTTTACTTTCCTCAATGATTTAATCTCTTGTTTGTAAGCTGTATTTTCAAGAATGGCTTTCTCTAAACCTATTACTCTAAATTTGAATACTCACTCACTCTTATTTTCCATGAGATATAGTAAGTTTCATGCCATCTCTTTGAATGCTTCCTCTTCTTAATTTGCCTTAGCTTGGTATTCATTGATTTCCGTCCTATTGCTTCATTAATCATTATCTAAATACTCTTGGGATGTTCAATGATTTGTGAAGCAAACCTACTCTCTCCTTGAAAATCTTCATGACAGGAGGGAATGTGAAGGATGAACATCCTTTGGAAACCCTCTGTTTTGCTCTGTTCCAGTTCTGTTGCAACAGGTCTTTCTCCAAAAGCAGTGACCGGCCGGCCACAATCTTGTGCAGCCAACCAATTCATTAGACCAGCCGACCACTTTGTTTGTACGACAGTGGTGGTTTTTCAGCAAAACAGAGCAGATCTTGAGGATCAAAACAGAACTATTTTCTGACTGCGAACAGGGCAATTTATGGCAGCAAGTAGAGAGGTTTCCAAAGGATGTTGTTGCTTGTGCGCATGCGATTTCTCGCCTCTATTCAATTCCTTTCGATTAGTATTTGTAATAATTAGTTAATTAGTTAATTCATTTGTGTTTGTAATAATTCGTTAATAGGACCTTCGAACCCTCTTGTAAGAGGACAAATTTGTAACATTTGATGTATATCTTCTAACCCCCATTTCTTTCTCCATTTTATTTAAATGGTTACCGTAATTGTGTAGCATCATATTTTCTTTTATCACTATCGTGATTTGTATCTATTTTTGCATGCATTAAGGTTCGGCTCATCATACTTGACATCATTGACTATTTCTTACTTGAATATGCGCATTACCGCATGCTTTGAGTGGATTCATATGGCATATTCATAGCCAAATCAAGTAGTTGCATTGTGCATATATTGCATTTATCATGTGCATTTCTTTAGGATCATGCATTTTTCTATCTTCTTTTCTTTGGCTTGCCACGGTTGAGTACTCGGTGAGCATTTTTTGCTTTTAGCTTATTATATATGTGTTTGTGTTATTGAGCATACTACCATGAGGCTACTTACTCTGAATAATTCTATGAATGCCTGTGGATAGAGGCTATTTTGCTTAGATTGGAATGACTTTGATTATTGTACATATGAGTTCGTTTTTCCTTTGAGTTGCACATATTCAAAACTCTTTTCAAAAAAGTATGAAATCAAAGGAATCCAAAGTAAGTGACACAACAGGAAATTATACTTTTGGCGACAAAAAAAATTTAGTTGCCAAAAGTTGTGGAATTGGCGACCAAAAATTATATTAGTCGATAAAAATACAAGATTTAACTACTAAATTTTTTTAGTCGGGGTATATTGATTATTGGTAACTAAAAAGAATTTAGTCGCTAAAAATGTAGCAATTGGCGACTAAAAAAATATTTGGTCACTAAAAATGCCACAATTGGCAACTAAAAAATTTTTTAGTCGCTGTATAGTTAGTTTTGGCTACTAAAATTATTTTAGTCGCCGAATGAAAAACAAAAATTTACTTTTTATCTTTGACGACCAAAAGTTTAGTTGCCAAAAATTTATTTTCAACGACTAAAAAATGTGTTCGTCACTATATAGGTAGTTTTGACTACTAAAATTTTTTAGTCGCTGAATAGAAAATAAAAATTTTACTTTTTATCTTTGGCGACTAAAAGTTTAGTCATCAAAAAATTATTTCAGCGACTAAAAAAGTATTTTAGTCGGTAATTGTAATTAAAAGTTTTGGAGGGAGTATTTCAAATTTTGAAATAATTCCTAAATTATTTTTGAAGGGATTGATAAATTAATTGGTGACCGACAAGCATTTAGTCAAGGGAATGTGCCTTTTATTTCTTTTTGGCAACTAAATAGTAGTTCGTCAAGAAAAAAAGAAATAAATTAAGGTTTTCTCTCAATCTCTCACACCTCTGTCTCTCTCGTTCTATTACTTTATCTCCGTTATGCTGGTTGCCCTCCTCCTAATATTGAATCTCTGTTGATTTGTCTCCATCGCTGTTAGGTAAGGAGCATCACCGCCATCGAGCACCACCGTTGATCCACTATTGGAACATTACCACAGGTATGTCCTCTCTATTTTGCATTCTCTCTCTATTTCTCTCTCTATCTCTCTGTCTCTCTTCCCCTAATATCTATCTCTCTTTTCCACCATTTGGATTGTAATATAGTTTTGGGGAAGAAGTAAGTATAGAAATCACATTTGGTATTTTTGGTTTTCTTTTATTTGGAAATTGGAAAACATGGCTTCATTGGGCATCCCCATTCGTGTAGCCATCCCCAGATAGAGAATAGTAGTTCTCGGAGGGCAGCAGCCATCCCCATTCGTGCTAATGGTGTCGATTCTTGTACAGCATTATCAGACTCATCTGTAGGTACGGAATCACCCAAAATAGCTCAGCAGAATGGCACGCCTTTATGGCTTGGAGTTGGACTCAAAAAGGCTAATGTGGTTTCTGCATCAGGAATACTCGAGTACACTTACAAGTATGTTCTTCATAGAAGCTGTTAAGACTAACATACCTTAATACCTGATTTTAAGTTTCTCCTAATGCGGATTGGGTTTTTGTGATGAAAATGTGAAGAGTCTTAAAATTGAAAGGTTGTTGAGAAGCCAATTTGTCATTAGTCACAAGAAGATATGTTGTATGTGTTCCTTTTTCATAAAATTAAAAGTGGAATATCGCCAATATAATGGCCCCGTTTGGTAGAGCTGTGGAAAAATGATTATAGCTTATACCTTAACAGTTTATAGCTTATAACTGTGAACATAAGCTGATTTTTGACTTATAAATTAAGCTTCTCCTCCCCCACTCAAAGAATAAGTTGATTTTTGACTTACAAAAAGTTATAAGTTGTATTGTTAAGCTGAACCAAACACGTCAAAATAGCTTAAATTAAGTTAACAGCTAAAATAAGATGGAAATAAGCCCTACCAAACAGGGCCAATGTTGATATCAGAAGTTAGATGTTTATCTTATTTCCTCAATAGCTAGGCTTGTCAAATATATACTAGGGAAAAATAAAGGGTGGTGGTAGCGATCATGCATAATGGAGATAACTTGATTTTGCTATTCAACTAGGAGAAGCAAATTGGATTCTTGGGTACAACCTTTGTCAAATATCTAGATAAGTCTCCTCATACTGGAGGATGGTTATCACCTTAATCCATCATCATCTCTGCTACTGGTTGATTTGTATGACGAAATTGGTCCATAAGCATCTAGGGAAAAAATTGGACATGCAGCCCCACATTTGAATGTCAATAATGCTTAAAACATTGTTATGAAATGTTATGGATACCGTATATTGTATTTATCTTTACTTGTTTTTAAATTGTTGTGTGAGATGGCTAGCACCAACATTCTTTATTGCAAGTATGCAATACAGATGCTTTAGTTTTTTTTTTTTTTTTTTAGACAGGCAGCGGATGCTTTAGTTTGATGCTTGATAAGTTTTCTTGGTTTCTTTCTACTTCTTAACCTTCATTCATTGTTAAATCATTAACAAAAGGCACACTTATCTTCGCTCAAATTGTTTATTTTGGTCCAAAATGAGCAAAAAAAAAAAAAAAAAAACAACTATCTGCCTGCACAAAGCAGTTATACATCTACATATATATATATATATAAATATATTCTTTAGTTTTATTTTTTTTTGGTGGTCCTGTTAATTTGTTAGATTCTTCTTTTCCTTGTCAGTTCTTAGCTTGTTTCTGTTGCTACTAAATCAGGGATTTGCAAATAGCAACCTGTAATTTTACCACATTGATTGGTCAAGGGGCATTTGGTCCAGTTTATAAAGCTCAGATGTTAACTGGTGAGACAGTTGCTGTTAAAGTGCTTGCAATTGATTCCAACCAAGGAGCAAAAGAATTCCAAACAGAGGTTAGTGGTGGTTATTGAATAAATAGTTTAGGCACATGATGTTCAAAGTTTTTACTATATACAGCATACTCAGACACACTTGTTTTGGAATTAAACATATTTGGTGGTTTACTAGTTAGTTAGCATGTCATAATTTGCACACACGTATTGGTCAAAGTCTCTCTCTTTAAGACTCGTCCGAGTGGGGTACCTAGGCGCTGCTCCCAGCTCAAGTAACACTGTTGGAATTTCTTGGTCCCTCAAGATTGAGACCTTGCTTGTTGGGCTTTTGACCAGCAGGCTGGATCCGAGCTGCAGCAGGTCTAGTGATGCCTAGCATAGCGACAACACTCAGCTTGCTGATTGGCCCAAGTTTCTGTGAGCTGGAGATTAGCAACTGTCTCACCAGTTAACATTGGTGCTTTAACTTAGTTTATTTGATGTATTCATGCTATTTTCTTTCTTTACCAATTTTTTTTTCAATAGTTTTTATGCCATTGCTATGCTCTTTCTCCCCAGTTCATTTATTTTCCCAGTGTATCTGTGACATACATTTCGTACCTACAGATGAGTCTGATAAGTGAACTTTGCTTCTGAGTATTTTTAATCTGCCATTTTTCGAATCTTCTCTAAGATGATGGGATTTTAATATTATCCCACCATTTATTAGATACCTTCCAGTTGTAGAAGTAGATTGTCAACTATCAGAAAATGGAAGCTACCTGTGCTTTACACTTGCCAACGTTGTTATCAATTGAAGTAGAGGAACCGTGCAATTTTCTGCATCTTTACGTTAAAAAGCAAGAACTAGTACAATATTCCCAAAAAAATAATAGTGTTGCCCTTTGTATCATTTTTTATAGTGGTTGTCTGTGAATGAACTGACACAATCTTCCATGGGAGATTTTTGTAATGCTCTCCCTTGGAATCCAAAATCACTGGGAACGAAGCACAAGTCCTATAGTGTTGCTTCTTTTTTTCCAACCATTTGAAAGGAAAGCTGTTATGTTTGGATATTGATTTTGTTGGAGAGAATAGAAAAGAAAAGGGAATCAAATTATTCACTTTCTTATGGGTTTAAAATATATATATACATTGAAGAGGCTTCAGGCTTCTTAAGAATATTCCATCTCAGAGATTTGGTGTGCATGTGCTGGTTTCCTGCTTGATCCACATGACATGTTGTATCACAAAGTACACAGAGCTTGTAATGGTATGATGGTGGGCTATTATTTAATGGTGTGAACTTGTGGTCCCAATGATTTGCATTTAAAACATCGTACTTCTATTTGTTTTCAATTGCCGGAAGTTGTATGAATTTTTTGTTTTTTAAATTATGTATGTGGAAATGTTCTGATTGTCAATATATTTCAAGATGTTTCACACTAAAAATTAAGAATCAGACACAGCTTTACTTCAAGTATATGCCATTACTTGACCCGCTGCTCTGTTTCTTCCTCAGAGCACCTCAAAGGAAGGTAGAAGTGAGATGATGGACCTGATTGATTGCAGAATAAAAGTTTGGTGGCCAATGGAGAAGAAGTATTTGTTGCTCAAGATAAGAAAAAGATTGAGAGATATATTTAGGCCTAAGAAAACAACGTATATTGAACTTCCTGATTTTCTTACGCATCCATTTTCTGTTAAGGAATAGTCTGGATCATTTCCTGTTTCAAGTAAAATGAGTTAGGTTAAGGCAACTCATACCGGTCCTGTCAAAAGTTCTATGCTTAAATCTTTTTTCAATGGTATCAAATGTCCTTTAGACATGTGTCTTTGTTGTGTCTCACCAGAGGGTTTACCATGGCTTAAGTTTATTCTTCACTTTTTTATGAAATGACTTATTTATTTGCATCCATCAACACAAAAGGCCTTATGAACACTGAAAGCCTTAGAAAGCCTCAATTTTTCTTCCTTCTAAGATTAGCCATAGAAGCCAACCAAGCAATAACTGCAAATAAGCACAAAAAATTAAAATAATTTATCAAATCATGAAGGAATAGATGCCAGATGTCTAAAAAAATGTTTTGCCTCTGAATGCTCTGTGCTTCTCATAATTTTGTTATGTATTTAGGAATGCTTATACTATGGTTCTGCCCAATTGTGGAGAGAAATTTTTACTCTGGACTTGTGTTGACTATGACATCACATGTAAAGTAAATGGCAAAATAAATTGAGGCTGTACAAGAAGGCGTTTTTTTATTTATATTTTTAAATATGCCAATATGTCGTCAATACTAACGATTTGCATTATTTTCACATATGGTTTTTGATGCGGAATTGTGGATACGACTTTTTCTTGCAAGTACGGAAGACATTGTGTTGATACAACTTACTTTTGTTCGTACAAATTACTTTTTTGGCCTGGTACATATCCACGACTTGGCGTGATACAGATTACCTTTGGATGTAGTACAACTTAGTTTTTGGTGCGGTATAGATTACTGTTTTGTCATGGTATAGATTACCTTTTAGATATGAAATTTACTTTAAAAAAATGTTATGTGTGGAGTGTGGTATAGATTACTGTTTTCTCATAGTATAGATTACCTTATGGATATTAAATTTGCTTAATCCTATGTTATCTATGGAATTATATTTTTGAGGTTGGATTATACTTGGTTGATATGGAATTTCTATGACATTTATAATTTTTCGTTAAATAGGAATTTTTTGGATGGTTGGAAGTTAATTAATGTGTGCATGTTGTTAAATGGTTGCTAATTTAATCAATATTCAAGGATTATTTTGTTTATATATATAGGGTATAGGTTGCACTAATAATGAAATAAATACAGGTGGTTGAGAAATTAAATTTTTAAAAAAAAATTATAAAGTTTTTGGCGACTAAATATATTGGTGGCCAAAAATGCAAGCAAAGGTTTTGCTGACTAAATATTTAGTAGTAAAAATGAACAAATGGCTTTTGACGACCAAACAGTTAATAGTCAAAACAAATCAGAATGAAGGAATAAACTATTACTGACTAAATATTTTGTTCACGGAAAACATGACATCCTTCGGTGACCAAACAATTTGGTTGTGAAAGAATGAAATGAAAAAGATCCACCCTTTTGGCGACTAAAATGTTTAGTCGTGAAAACTGACAAGGACCAAACAATTTGGTCGCGAAAGAGTGAAATTAAAACTTCCAACCTTTTGGCGACAAAAATGTTTAGTCTCCGATAACTGAATCACTTTCGGCGACTAATACTTTTTGTCGCCAAAATGTTTCATTTGCCTACTAATGAAAGTTTAGCAGTGTAAAGTATACTATTAGCGACCAAGCAAAGTTTAGTCGGCAATACTATCGCCAACAGTATATTGGCGACTATCTGGGCGACAAAAAATAATAGTCGCCATTTACTTTCGACAATCAAAATATGGGGCTTTGGCAATTAATATTTTAGTCGCCAATTGTGTTATTTTCTGTAGTGTGACGTGGTCTATACTTGTTTGCTTCACAGAGTAATGTTAGTATATTAAATATTCAGAACATGAGTATATAATGTCTATAAAATTCACATCATGATTTAGTAAAGGCCAATCTTTGATCGGGTGAGTAAGATGCTCAATTCATGATCTTTCCCTCTCATACCTATGGTTTTGAAAACCGGACCGGACCGGCCGGTTAGACCGGTTGAACCGTCGATTGGTTGGGGTTCCGGTCCGGATATACCCTTTGAACCTATTGAAGTAAAAAACCGGCCTATTTGGAGAGAATCGGGAAAATCGGCGATTGAACCACCGAACCGGTCGACCCGGCGCCAGGTCACTAAGACTAAAAATTTTGAACTTTTTTTGGATATTTTCTATATTTTTTATTCTTTCTTTCTTTATTATTTTATATATATATATAAGAACTTTAATTGAAAACTCTTTTTCAAAGGTCTCTTCTTGTGAGAAATCCCTTAAGAGCTTGAAATTATTAAGAGAGTCTCTACACATTTATAAGAAAAAAATTCTTCCAAAAAAACTCAAGAAATTCATGTGGGATTCAATCAAATTTATTGGAGGGAGAATTGAAATTTTGATATTCCTCCAAAATTTTTGCTCTTCTTTCAATTAAATTATTTGAATTAAAATCATATGGAGGGAATATTGAATATTTGATTTTCTCTTCCAAAATTAAAATTAGTAATATTTTAAAATATATTATTATATGTTTTAGGAAAAAAAATATTAGGAGAAATATTTAAGATGATTTAATATTTTATTTTTTAATTTATAATTTTATTACTTATATTTTTATTTAAATATAAATTTAATATATTTATTACGTCACGGTTCGATTCCGGTTCAACCCGACGGTTGAACCGGTGACCCGTTTACCCGATCTCTTTTCCAATTCGCTCACTGGTCTGGTTTTTAAAACATTGCTCATACCTAAGTTCCCGAACCAAGACTCTTTGGTTATAACGAACAAGTGGCCTTTGGCACGAGTCACACGTTTCTTAAATTTTTCAAAAACATTTAGGTGGTGACTTTAAAATTTGGCAATGCAATCCATTTTTGACATCTCTGATGATTAATGGATTTTCTAGGATTTGCCAGATTTTGACTCATTCATTTTCTATTTCACATTGCACTTGTGAAACTAGATTCAGAATCACAGGAGTCCGAACTGTAGGGCAATCGCATCCGAGAAGACTAAACCCCTCCGAGGAGCACGAAAAACTAGCTACAATGGCCTACTGCCACCAAATCCTCCAGATGCTGCTTCAGTGGTGTGCAATATTCAGTGCGGTGCCCAACTTTATCGTGGAAGGTGCACCAGTATCTCTCATCATAATCCCTCTACTCTTCTCCCAATTTGGAAGGCCGCCGAACAAAGGGTTTAGTGCGTATTTCACTAAGTATTAGATAGATAGGCTTCTTAAAAACCGTCGTGATGGCAGTGCGAACCTTTACCTCCTTGCTTTGGTTTCCTCATTAACTTGGGGAGGGTCACCACGGTTGTTGTAGTTCGGCCGGCCTTTCTTTCAAACTGTGGTAGCCTTGGCTAAAGTCTTTTTGTCCAACATCGCTGTTGTGCCGGACTGTGCCTTAGTACAGGTGCCATCCTCCTCCACCCTGATGTGTTGGTGCACTCTTTCCATCAAGGCTTCCATAGTAAGAGGTGGAGTCATTGACATGGAGTCCCTTAATCTGTGCCCAACCGAAAAGCTCTTGTATTGGGCAATAGCTAGGTTGGTGGGACATTTGCCAATCTGATTGAAGGTCTCCTAGTATCTGTTGTTGTAGGACTTCAGCGTCTCTTTCTCGCCCATGTGAATGACAAGCAATTGGTTGACTTCCACAAGCGTCTTGGTGTTTGTTTTGAATCTAGTAACAAATGACTCTGAGAGTTGTGCCTAGGAGGCAATGTTGCCTTCTGGCAACCTCTCAAACCAAGTCAAACCCAATTCCTCAAGACTCAACGAAAACAAGATGCACATCAAGGCCTCATTCTACCTGTGTATAGCCATTACTTGTCGAAAGTGACTAAGGTGCATGTACGGATTTGACTTCCCGTCGTAAATCATAAACTTTGGCTGGTTAAAGCCTAAAGGCAGTGGTGCGTTCTCTATCGTCGGAATAAGCAGCGAGCTCTGCAATCTTACCAATGCTCTGTCTGCTGGTTCACAGGCAAGGTGCGACATTGGCATTGCAACCTCGACGCTTCCATGCTTCTTAGGAGCCAATCACTGCAAAGCAGATACTCTTTGGGGGTTCTGTACTGGGGCAACTTCACTCCTACATGCCCGTTCTTCTAAAAAAGTCTACAATCTACCGATCTGGGCAACTTAGTATGTCGCGAAGAAGTTTTATGATTATGTGAGGGTCGATAATTGCTCCTTTCAGGATATAATCTTTTAGACCTCATCCTTTCAGACTTAGAGTAACAACTTCTAGAAGTTCTTGAATGAGTGTCACTTGTCTAGAGGCTTCTACTCTCAGAATGCATGGGCGTGGCATGCCTATCCCGATCCCTAGAATGGCAGGATTGCATTTGCCCTTTGCGGATCTCCACCCCAGCCACGCCTTTGCCTTTCACTTGGCGTTTTAGTGTCTCCATGTCTGCTGTCATCCTCCTAATCAATGCGTCATGCTCCTTTATATGATCCTCTAAAACCTAGGTGTCCGTCCGTCGTCTTTGTCCATATGGGCTTCAGCAGTGGCGAGGGCTTAAAGCTCGTTTTTCTCGCGCACACCTATAAGGGTTTCGTCGTTGCGGGTCTAAAGTCTGCCATGGCTAGAGCAAGAGGTGATGTAGGCCGAAAGATACTGCATTGAGGTCTATTAAGTTACATTTTTAGTCTTTCAATGTTGTTTATTTGGTGGAGATGATGTGTTTTGTGCACTTGTGCAGATTTGGCAGGCAACACGTACATTCAAGCAAAAAAGGGTGCAAAAACAGATTCTCCGTGCGAGGAGCAAAAAATCCTAAAATACCACCTCACCGCATGTGCGGCCAAGCTCCACTGCACATGCGGGCCACCACCGCTCGAGCGACCCATATGGGCACTAGAGTGCCCCACCTAGGGTTGCGTACGTGAAAATTTAAGGCTCTTCTGCTCGGAAGAAAAAGAAGAAAAGGAGTTCAAAAAATATTCTAAGGAAAAGGAAGGCTAGGCTTTGAAGAGAGGGATTCTAAAACTTCAAAGGCAACTTTCATGGAGGCTTTTTCCTCTTCCACCTCTTCTACCTCGTCTTACTCCTCCATGAGTGGCTAGTCTTCCAGTTTTAGGGTTTTGATGAAACCCTAGCCATGTAAAGGGATTTTTCTTAAGATTTGATTGTGAAACGGTTTGAATAAATTTGTGGATATTTTAGAAGTTTATATTAATTTTCCTTTTCATCTCTTCAAGTGTTTTACTCTCTGTAATTGTTTAATGCTTTCCATGCATTAGTTTTCTTTGTATTTGTGTTCAAAGTATGAGATGAGTCATGCTACGAGAGACGGGTCGTGTTGCTACCATATTTTAGAGCAAACGCCTCATGCTACTTGAGATGACTCGTGCCTGTACGTTGAACACAACAATCCTCTTAATCAATGTTTCAAATTTGTAGTTGTGAAATATTGGGTAGCTCAAATCGGAGTACAATTGATGGCCGATGTTAAGTCTTATTTATGTGGTTAGTGGTGAATTCTTTGCCCTAAGATTTTCTCAAAAAATAATATCTCAAACCCTACGTTTAATTGTCAATTTAATTTCTCAATTTCATTTAATTCTCTTTTAGTCATAATATCTCTCAATCTTTTTAATCAAAATTAATTTAGGAATTTAACCATTAAGTTAATCTAATTTCCCGTTTGTTTTTGTGAATCGATACTTGGACTTACCACTATTCTAAGGAACTTAGTTTAGTGTTTATATTTGGTGTGTGAAACGACCCATCAAATTTTGGTGCCGTTGTCTTGGACTTTTGGAGAAACTAATTAATTTAAAGTTATATTCTTATTTAAATTTTTAGTTTAGGATTTTATATTTTAGTGTTGCTAAGTGTGCAGAGTCTTTGCAAGTGGAGCTATCATTGAAATGCAAGCGGAGGGCAACCGAGCTTCAAAAACAAACTGCAGCACTAAAGTGCTTTAAAAAAAAAGGCAAACACTCACAAGCAAAGCACCAAAGTGTTAAAAAGAAAAAAAAGAGCTCAATTAGAGGTTGGAGACAACGGTCTACACGTCAAGCACCCACAAGATGAGTAAAGCGTTTTCGTTAAACCACTGTGAGTATTTTTCCCTTTGGTATTTTGCTTTCATAGCTTAGTGCACAAAGTCGAAACTTAGTGTGTGTGTGTGTGTGAGTGGTGTATGCACGAGCGCCGTTCTTCTCGCCCTGAATTGTGGAATTTAGACCTTGAACTAGAAAGGACTCTTAGGAAACTTAGAGCCTCTCCCCATGTTCCTAGGCTTGAATATCCATATCCATACCTCGAGCCATTAAAGATAGCGAACCTAAATGACCTAAATGGGCCCAACTAGACCCTTAAGGATTACTTCACACCTACGGCATATATATCACTATCATGCATCCAGTTACCTAACACCTTTGCTGCTCATTATGAGATTAAGTCCAGCACCATCCAAATGCTCCTATCATTCCATGGACTAGCTCATGATGACCTTTATAAACATCTGCATGAATTTCTAGAAATTTGCTCTACAGTAAGGATCCAGAATTTCACAAATGATGCCTTAATGTTACGATTGTTCACATTTTCATTAAAGGACAAAGCCAAACACTGGCTGAACTTCTTACCTGCTAATTCTATCACAACTTGGGACCAATTCCAACAGAAGTTTTTGGAGAAGTACTTTCCCATTGGTAAGACCAACCAACTCAGGCGAACCATCACCAATTTTGCTCAAATTGATGGCGAGCAATTTCATGAAACATGGGAAAGACTTCGTGACCTTCTCCAACAATGTCCCCACCACCAAATGCCTGATTGGCAACTTTGCAGACCTTTTAATATGGCTTAACTGAGTCTCACCGCCAAATGGTGGATTCTTCTTGTGGTGGGACATTCATGTCAAAAAATGACACCGAGGCATGACAATTATTTGAGAACTTAAGTGACAATTCCCTCTACCATGCCTCCGCAGCCCGGCAAGTCCGACAACCGGTAGTTGGAGCCCTGAAAACCAAGGGCATTTATGATGCAGGGCAAAACCTAGACTTAGCCCAACAAGTAGAGACATTGTTCCACAAGATGGACCAATTATTAGCTTTGGAACATGCCCTTACACAGCAAGATCAGCCTCAATTTCACGAGGCATGTGCTATTTGTGCGAGCTTTGCTCATGACTTAAGTGAGTGCCTTTCGGTATTACAATTTCCAGAATTAGTCCAAGAGCATGTCAATGAGGCTCAAGAATTCTCTAACCTGGGTAATGACCCATATTCCAACACATATAATCTGGGATGGAGAAATCACCCTAATTTTTCATGGAGACCTCTTTCACAAGGCACTTCTTACAATTCTCCACCACCAAGGCAGAATTTTAATAATTTTGCCAAACAATCTTCTTACTGAGCACCACAACCTTACCGACCATCACAACCTTACCGACAACCACAACCCTCGCCTGTTCCTTAAGACAACTCGGCCTTTGAGACTCAGGTGTTAGAAGTTCTCTCAGAACTTAAGGGCTTAGCACCAGTAATTCACTCTTATACTCACTCCATTACCAAGCTAGACGCCCAATTGGGTCAAATGGCTAATAACATAAATAGGAGAGATGAGGGAAAATTACCGAGTCAAACTGTGGCCAACCCTAAGGGTCAATATGGGGCAGAGGTGTCTAGTTGGAATGGAAAGCACCATGAACAAGTGCAAGCGGTGATCACTTTGAGAATTGTGAGAGAGTTAGAGCCTGGGCCAGTTGCGTCTGAAACAACTAGGGCTAAGAAGAGTGACCACAGTGATAAACACAAAGAGGCCAAGGGTGAGGGAGAAACACCTAAGGGGGATGACTTAGTCCCTAGCACTTCACATAAGCCTAAGGCACTATATGTGCCTAAGACACCCTTTCTCCAATGCCTTGAAACACCGTCCTCTTTTACTAAAAATGCGACATCCATGGAAGCGATGATGGTGGTCTTTAAACAGGTGAAAATCAACCTTTCCCTGTTAGAGGCGATTAAGCAAGTACCCTCCTATGCTAAATTTTTGAAGGACCTTTGTACACAAAAGCGTAAATTTATGACATACATGTCTCAAAAGGTCATACTCACGGAGCAAGTAAGTTCCATTTTATTGAGTTAACACCCCCCAAGCTTAAAGACCTAGGTGCCCCAACCATTGCATGCATTATAGGAGACCATTTCATTGATAGGGCCTTGTTAGATTTAGGGGCTAGTGTCAATTTGTTACCGTACTCTGTGTACGAGGAATTTGGGCTTGGCAAGTTGAAGCCCACTATTGTTACACTCCAATTGGCTGACCGGTCCCTCAAAGTGCCACGTGGCATGATTGAGGATGTCCTAGTAAAGGTCGATAGGTTTTATTTTCCTGTTTACTTTTTGGTTTTAGATATGGAACCGGTAGCCAGCTCCAGGAAACAAATCCTAGTGATCTTCGGTCGACCTTTCTTGGCTATGGCTAATGCATGCATAAATTGTTGTAACGGGGTTATGGATGTTTCATTTGGATATATGCAAGTGAAACTCATTGTTTTCCAAGCATCCCAACAACCCCATGAAAGAGAGGAGTGTTTATTTGTGAATGCAGTGGATGTAATTGTGGAGGAGACTTTACCCTCCATTCTTGTAGAGGACCCTCTAGAGGCTTGTTTAGCTCATTTTGGGTTCGAAAATTTTGATATTGACGGGTTGGTTGAGTAGGTGAACACCTTACTTAATTCTTCTTCTACATCAGATTTTTCTCTATGGAAAGCCCGGTTTGAGTCCCTTCCTCTGTCTAGAGAGCCTGCCATACCATCCCTAGTCACATCGCCCACACTTGAGTTGAAGCCACTCTCGGCCACACTCAAATATGCATTTTTAGGGCCAAATGATACTTTACCTGTCATCATTGCATATGACTTAACTACAAAGCAGAAAAGTCAATTAATGAGTGTTTTTGTGGCACATCGGAGTGCTATAGGGTGGTCAGTGGCTGATTTGAGAGGGATAGATCCCTCCATGTGCATGCATTATATACATCTAGAGGAGGATGCCAAACCTTCTCAGGAAATGCAACGAAAACTTAATCCCAACATGAAGGAGATAGTGAAAAAGGAGGTGTCGAAATTGTTAGATGCGGGTATTTTATACCCCATCTCGGATAGCAAGTGGGTGAGTCCCACACAAGTGGTGCCCAAGAAATCGAGCATCACTGTTGTTGAGAATGAGCGAGGAGAGTTAGTCCCCACACGAACCACTACTGAGTGGCGAGTGTGCATTGATTATAGGAGATTGAATTCCATGACTACGAATGATCATTTTATCTTACCTTTTATTGATCAGATCCTAGAGCAGTTAGCAGGGTAGAGCTACTATTGTTTCCTTATTCTAGTTACAATCAAGTTCCTATGTATCCGGATGACCAAGAAAAGACCACCTTTGCATGTCTTTTTGGCACTTTTGCCTATCACCGAATGCCCTTTGGGCTTTGCAATGCACCGGCGACCTTTCAACAGTGCATGATGGCTATCTTCTCTGACATTGTGGAGAAATTCTTAGAGGGTTTCATGGATGACTTCTCCGTGTTTGGGCTGTCTTTTGAGAAATGTCTCCAGAACTTAACTAAAGTACTTACTTGATGTGTGGAGACAAACCTTGTTTTGAGTTGGGAGAAGAGCCATTTTATGGTTCGTGAGGGTATAGTGTTAGGACACATTGTGTCCCATCAAGGTATAGAGGTTGACAAAGCTAAGGTTGACCACATTGCAGGCCTTCCTCCACCCACTTCTATGCGTCAAGTTAGGTCTTTCCTAGGGCATGCAGGTTTTTACCGTCGATTCATTAAAGACTTTAGCAAAATATTCCGTGCTTTGTGTAGTTTACTTGCTAAGGACGCAACTTTTATCTTTGATGATGCATGTTTGAAAGCGTTTGAAACACTTCAAGCGGCCCTTTCTACTGCCCCTATCATGCAATCTCCTGAGTAGTCCCTTCCGTTCAAGATCATGTGCGATGCATCTGATTATGCCCTCGGTGCCGTCTTGGGCCAAATGGTGAATAAAGTGCCCCATATCTTATGCTAGTCGTACTCTTTCTGATGCTCAATTAAACGACACTGCCACTGAGAAAGAGTTACTAGCTGTTGTCTTTGCACATGATAAGTTCCGGTCTCACCTCCTAGGGTCTAAAGTCATTATGTTCACTGATCATGCCGCTTTGCGGTACTTATTGTCCAAAAAAGAGACCAAACCTAGGTTGATTAGGTGGATTCTACTCCTTCAGGAGTTTGACCTGGAAATCCTGGACAAGAAAGGATCCAAGAATGTAGTTGCGGATCATCTATACTGCATCTTTATTGAGCACATGAGTGATCCCTTAGCCTTGCACGACTCGTTTCCAGAGAGCAACTTCTTGCAGTAAAGTCACCCTCCCGTGGTTTGCTCACATAATGAATTACTTGGTAGTTGGTCAAATTCCTAAAACTTGGTCTAAGCAAGACAAAGACCGATTTTTCTCACAAGTCAAGCACTATTTCTGGGAAGACCCAGAATTGTTCAAGTATTGTCTGGATCAACTGATTTGGCATTGTGTGCTTGAGAGTGAAACCCATAGCATTCTCACCTTTTGTCACTCTCATGCATGGGGTGGCCATTTAAGTGGCCAGAAAATAGTAGCCAAGGTTTTACAATGTGGGTTCTACTGGCCCTCTATCTTCAAAGATGCCCATAACTTCTGTAGAGTTTGTGTGCGTTATCAACATATGGGCTCTATGTCACGGCGAGATATGATGTCGATGACCCCTATTTTGATTGTTGAGATTTTTGATGTCTGGAGCATCGACTTCATGGGTCCCTTTCCACCATCTTTTTGGATTTGAATACATTTTGGTGGTTGTGGACTATGTCTCCAAGTGGGTTAAGGCAGTAGCCACCATAACGAATGACTACAAAGTTGTGGTTAAATTCTTTCATGAGATCATTTTTTGTCGTTTTGGGTTCCTACGTGCCATAATTAGTGGTGGCAAACATTTTTGCAACCGATTCTTCGAGTCATTGGTGCTCAAATACATGATCACCCACAAAGTTGGCACTCCCTATCATCCTCAGACTAGTGGTCAAGTGGAGGTTTCTACTAGGGATGTTAAACACATCCTCGAGAAAACTGTGTGGCCCAATAGGAAAGATTGGTCCACCAGGTTGGTTGATGCACTTTAGGCCTATCGTACTGCATATAAAACACTCATCGGGATGTCTCCATATAGGATTGTGTTCGGAAAACCGTGCCATCTCCCTGTTGAGTTAGAACACTAGGCTTTGTGGGGCATTAATAAGTTCAATTTTGATATGGCCAAAGCCGATGACCATCGAAAACTTTAACTTAATGAGTTAGAGAAGCTCCGCAATAATGCATATGAGAGCTCTAAAATTTACAAGGCTAGGACTAAGGCATTTCATGATAACATATTTCTCGTAAGTCTTTCGAGCCGCACCAAAAAGTGTTGCTGTTCAATGCCAAATTGCGTTTGTTCCTAGGTAAACTCCGGTCTCGGTGGGATGGCCCATATGAGGTTATTGAAGTCTTTCCGCATAGGGCGGTTGAGATTAAAAATCCACAAGATGGTGCGACCTTCAAGGTCAATGGCCAAAGATTGAAACATTATGTGGATGATATTGAGAAAGGGGAGATGATTGAGGTTGTCCACTTGACAGACCCAATATATTTTCCATAGTTATTGCTTTGAGTCTAGGAGACTTTAAATCCTCTAAAGGTGTAATTCCTTTCATGTTTGCCATGTCCGAACGACATCTGACGGTTTGGTATAGCCACCTAACTGTGTTTGTAGTGAGTTCCTAGGAGACCAACTTAGACGGTGGAAACTAGAGCTCGAATGGCAAAGCCTAGAACGCAAAAGTTCAGAAATTCCGAAACTAAAGTCTGGTTTAAATACCCAGGGGTGAAGAGATTGCTTCAAAACCACCTCAGCTTGAACTCTGTATGGCAACCCTATAGGTCGAGTTAGCTTTATGCGTCTCGATTTGAGATACCAAATCAACCTAGTCTGTTAACCTATTGGAGAATAGGGAAAGTTACAAATATTGTTAGGGAGAAAAGTAGTACTCATCGTTTTCGCGTGAAGATTATACCTTTGTTAAGCATTTCAATATGTTCAAAGTACTATATTTATTTCGGATGTGAAATAAAGGTGGAAATGGTTTGACATGTTTTGGGTTGTATTTGGTTTTAAATAAATAAATTAAAAAAAAGAAAAGAAAAGTGCAACAGACCGCACGTGCGGCCCACATGGGCGCACGAGTGGGGGCTCCAAAATATAGAGCGCATGAGTAGAGGCCCAAGCCGCACGAGCGGCCCAGGCCCAAATACACACTGCGCAAGCGTCGCTAAAGCAACCCAATTCCACCGCACAAGCGGCCCAAAATTTAGCGCTCGTGCAGTCCAAATGGGCACACGAGCGGTCCATTGCAAAAACAAAATATATATATATATATATGGAGTGCACGAGCGGAGGCCCAGGCTGCACGAGCGGCCCAGGCCTAAAAGCACACTGCTTCAGCACCGTTGGAGCGGCCTATAATTCACCGCATGTGCAGCGGCCCCTTTGGGCGCACGAGCGGTCTGGTGAAAAAAAAAAAAAAAATCAGATTTTATTTATTTATTTATTTTCTTTTCCTTCGCAAAAAAAAAAAATAAAAAAATAAATAAAATATCATGTAGTTTATTTATTTATTTTTATTTACTTATTTTTTACTTCAAAAAAAAAAAATCTTGCAGAATTTATTTATTTTTCTTTATTTTTATTTACTTATTTTTTTTTTATTTCTTCCAAAAAAAAAAAAATTCACTTCTTTAAGCCAAATCCTAGACCCACTTTCACCATCACTCTCTAGATATTTTCTCTCTCTACCTCTCAACATCTTCTTTGCTCTCTCTCTCTCTCTCTCTTTCTCTCTCTCTCTCTCACAACCCGTCAAAGTCCCACCATCACCAACCCTTCTTCCTTCAACCTTCACTCACCTTTTTCTCACCACCACCTTCCTGTCGGAGCATCACCATCTTCTCCGACCGGCGATCTTCCGGCGGCCATTTTTTCCGATAGATCTACATCTTCTTCTTCCTTTCTTTTCTTCCTACTTTTTTTTAAGGTAACCACTCTCTTTTTCTTCAAATTTCTTAGTTTTCACTTGTAATATTAGTACATTAGTAGTTTAATGGTTGTTTTTTAGGCTTATTCTTCATCTCGTTCATCATCTTCATCCTCACATACCCCAAAAAAAAAAAAAGTGTTGCAGTAACCAAGCAACAGACCACTGCGCGTGCGGCCATCTGCGGTGCATGGCCGCACGTGCGGTCCAAAGAAAAAAAAATCACAAATAATAATAATAATAATAATAATAATAATAATTTAGCTTGTTATAGCCTATTTTTGTATAATGTAGTGGTTTAGTTTAAATGTTTAGTTAGTGATTCTTGTTAGTTTAATTGGTTAGTGAATTGTTTTTATTTTTGTTTTAATTGTTTAGTTAGTGATTTAGTTTTATTTTTATTTAGTGATTTAATTGTTAGTTTAATTGTTTAGTAGTTTAGTTTTTATTTTTATTTATTTTTTTATTTTTTGTATTTTTATTTTATTTTATTTTAGTTTTCTTTTTTTTTTCTCTTCCTCTACTAACTTTTTTTTTTCTTCTTCTATTTCATACTTTGATTTGCCTGTTTTTCTTAAGTTAGTTATTTATTTTATTTTTATTTTTATTTTTATTTTCTTAAAAAAAAATTGAAATAAAAGTGATCCAGTAGTGTGATGACAATGAGGTTTTGAGTGATTTGTACATGCATGCGTTATTTGATGAGTGCTAATATAATAGTTCCATGTTTGTTGGTTGTGTTAGTTGTATTATTTTGTGCAGATATGTCTACATCATCCCGCCGAGCACCCAAACGGCCTCGCAATGCTAACATTGCCGTTAGGGATGTACTAACTGACACCTGGGCCAGCAAACCAATTTCCTGTGACACACCCTTTGATGTGAACTTCTTCCGGCGCCATCAACCCACTGCGTGGAGTGTTTGACAACTTGAAGACCAGAGCCTCCTGGGCATCTGCACCATCACTGAACTGGCATATCCTCACACTGTGCGAGTCTTTTATCAAAACATGTACATCAGTGACGAGGCCCCGGGAGCTCTTTTGTCCGTTGTTGACAGCTTGGAGTTAGTGGTCACACCAGCTTCTATTACCGAGGTTTTCCACTATTTCATGGACACTACCAATGCAGAGCAGTTTTCGATGTTCACTCAGGAACTCACAATCCCGGAACTGGTGATCAAATTTTATGAGAGGCGACAGGATGATGACAACCGAACTAGCATCCAGTGGGCTAACTTACTGCACCGCTTTCTCTTCCTTGATATGGTTCTAAAAAAGAATGTCATCCCTCTAGGCCACAAGAAAGAGCAACGAGGGGACGTCCTCCGTGCCTTGCACCGATTTGACTTCGGGTTTTGGGTCGACATCCCTATTTTGATCTTCAATCAGATGGCCCGTATCCTTAATGAAGTCAAGTTGCGCAACACCCGAGGCAGTTCTACATGGGCCCTCCCTTTTGCCAACCTCATCACTACACTCATAAAAGGCCTAGGGACATACCCACTTGAACCCAATGAGGTTCAGCTTCCGCCACCAACGTTTTATGGTAAAACCCAATGGCGCCAAACCACTGCTCGTCTGCTGCCTCCACTTCTCCTCCCCAATGCCTTAGCCAATCCTAATGATGTTCCGGTAGAGCCCGCCGCCGCGCCAGCACCACTACCATTCCGTATGATACGAGCGCAATAACGGGCTCTTTTGGATAATCAAGTTGCTATTCAGCAATCTGTGGTTGATCTCAGGACAGACTATCAGGCATATCGGGATTACTCGTAAACAGCGCTTGATGGGTATCAGCAGTCAGTTGCATCTTTGCAAACTGACTTCTACGCATACTGGGAGTTAAGCCAGTAGCGGTTTGATCAGCTTGGCGCTAGGGTTCATGACGAGGCATTCGAGACTCGGACACTGATGCATGCCTTATTTGAGCAGCATTTTCCACCACCGCCAGATCCAAATCAGTGATATCCATTCTATTTTCTTTGTTTCATTTCTTTATTTCTTTTTGTTTTGTTTTATTTTATTTTTCTTTTCCTTTTATACTATACAGTCAAAAAAAAAAAAAAAAAAACAATGTGTGTGTGTGTTTGTGTTTGGTTCGTCCCTACCTCGCTGGATGTGTGCCTACGCCGTTTGGTAAGATCCTCTGTCTCTCATTTCACTATCTACTTTACAGTTGCTTTCATTAAGGACAATGTTGTATTCCGGTTGGGGGGTGAGGGTATTTATAATAACAATTCATGTTTATACTTGCTACACTTGATTGCACCACTTCACTTGATGTTCACTTTATGCCAGTATAGTAGTGATATAAGCATATGTTAATTGGGGAACATAGTAGACTTGTATGAAAAGGGTTTATTGGGTAAATACTTACATGTGATGTTTGCACTAGGAGAGTTGTTTGTATTTGTGGTATTAGTACACTTGTCATGAGTATGCCTTGATTCACATGAACACACTTTCATAGCGGTGACCTATCTATTCTAATCCTTGGTGTACATCATTGATAATTGCTAGTGTTGCAAAAATGAACAAATGAGTAGCCTTGATTCTCACCAAAAAAAAAAACAAACAAACAAACAAACAAACTTGACTTGTTTGGGTTTATAGCCTCTTTAACTCGAGTTATTAAACCCGTAGGGGTGTCTCTACACCTAGTGCCCTAAAACCATCTGGTTTGGGAGTCATTGGCCCAATACTTGCTATATGGGTTAATTAGAAAGCTTAAGAGACCTAGACAATGCACAGTTAAGAAAAAAATAAAGACTTGTTCGGATTCGTAGCCTTTTCAGCTCGAGTTATTAAGCCCGTAGGGGTGTCTTTACACCTAGTGCCCTAAAACTGTCTAGTTTGGGAGTCATTGGCCCAATGCTTGTTACATAGGTTGACGGGCCGCATCCTGTTGTAAGGTTTCAATTGTCTGCTACAGATGATGTATCAATTCTTCCATACTGACTGGGAGATACTGTGTCATCGGAATAGGCGAGTGATCTCGTGCTGGACTAGAAGTAGATGACTGTCCTTGAACCTGACTGGACGCAGGTGAGTTGGGGGGTGACTGCTGTAAAAACTGAACCGGTGAACTCTGCATGATTCTCCTCCGTCTTGTAACTGATGAGAGTGAGGTGAACACTGGTAGTCCCCATACAAGATCCCCAGCTTTACAAAGCCTTCAAACTCAAGTCCAAAGTACTTGGGGGATATCCAAACTTTCCAAAGCTCTAGTGTTAAACTACCTAGCAAAAACAAATAAAGCAAAAGAAAACGGTAATCAGAAACCACATAGTACCTCAGCTAAGACGCTATCAACACAGACATGATCAAAGCTGCAGGACTGCACTCCACACTGAATTCCGCCCCCAAAACAGATACCAAACTTGCAACTGTTATGCACATTCCTGTACAGTTTCACTGCAAAGCATATACCAGTTAAGTGAGAGTCAAAACACCCCTATAAGGGGGTACAGTTACCCTGTCCTAGTTTCGTCAGGAACTAGGGTTCACTATTCAAACAAAGCGGTTTTCACGCAATCATGCATTTTGGGTGAGCATCCTGTCCTAGTTTGGAACAGTCTCTATGGCTTTTCGATATGCAACTAGGCCGAATGGTCAAAAAAAGGTACCTTAGTAAGACCACCTAATATACCTCTCGCACCTAACATCGAGTAGTGAAATGAGGATCAAACAATACAGCGGTAGTCCAGATCCAAGAGTTGTGTTCCCATCATGGCAGAGCCCACTTTTGGTAAGTTTTTAGGCAAACCTCCAGCAAATTGTCTAGGAATAGCAGATGGCAAACACAATGACTTAAGCGCACCAATGCAAATGCAATACAAAGAAACATGTAAGTGTAGATAAAATGTCACATCATGAAGTTCAAGTCAAGTTCTCTAATTTCCCCAGCAAAGTCGCCAAAAACTGTAGCTCGACTTTTCGTGCTCCTTCAGAAGACAAATAAGCCCTACAGTATCGGACTCCTGCGGTTCTGAATCTAATCTCACAAATGCAATGTGTAATAGATAAACTCCAAAGAGTCTAAATCCGACAAATCTTTTGAAAAATCGATTTTGAATCAAATTGCCAAAAATGAACTGCTTTGCCAAATACAGAGTCACCACCTAAATGTTTTTTAGAAGTTTAGGAAACCCATAACTCGTGCCGAAGGCCACGTGTCCGTCATCACCAAGATTGTATCGGCTTGGGAACTTAGGTACGAGTGGGGAAAGTCATGAATTAAGCACCTCTGCTTGCTCGATTAAAGATCGGCCTCTACTAATCATGATGTGAATCTTATTTACATTATATGCTCTTGTTCCGATTATTAGGCTAGCATTACTATGTGATGTGCACATATACAAGTATAGACTAACTTGCAAAAATTGGAACACTTGATTTCATGTTTGTTTTTTAAAAGAGTTTGCAAATGTGCCACTTGAAAAAGTGATTGCATATAAACATTATTCAAATTATTCCAATTCAAGCAATTAGCCTTCATCCACAAGCATTCAAGTAGTTTATCATTTAAGCACTTAGCCTCATGGTGAACATGCTTTGACATAGCAACGCTAGCATACAATGCAATATGCTAGAGCAAATAAAATCTTACCTAGTACTCCAAACCAAAAAGATGAAAGAGTTAGAAAAATGCATGATCCTAACTATGCAATGTGACTAATGCAACGCATGGATATGCAATTACTTGGCTCGACTACTAATATGGTATATGAATCCATTTGATAGCATGCGGTCTAAGCACATATTCAAAGAATGTATTTAAATAACAATGCATTGTTAGAATGATGTGCCGAGCCCAATGCATGCAAGACAATGGATGCAAGGCATGATATATGCTAAATGAAACATGATACCCTAAACTAACTATCATAAGCAGGTAAATAAAAGGAAGAAAGACGTGAGGTTGGAAGACATGCACGTTATTATAAGTTTACACCCTCACACAGGAGGGTCCGAATAAACTAACTAGCTAAACTAACTACTATGAATTAACTAACTATTACAAAACGAATTAAACTATGCTAGCTTAATTATTACAACAACAAATTAAATAACAAGTCTAGCTAACTAATTATTTACAAGAAAAAATTAAATAACTACAACTAATTAATTACAACACTTACAAACTTTAAAGGAACGACTAAACTAAGTAATTAAACTACATAGGCCCACGAAGCGAGGAGTGCTCATGCATGCGCGCGGATTTCCATCCGAAAAAGCCATTGTTCTGCTGCCAGGAAGCCTCTGTTGCACAGTTAGAATACTAGAACTATTTTTCATCTCAAAATTAGCTCTGCTCTATTTCAAAAGGGCACTACTCAATTTGACAAAAGTGGCCGGCAGGCCAGAAGTGGTGGCTTGCCGGCCACAAAATCCTGGTTCCTCCTACTACAACAAAGAGCAAACAGAGCACAACTAAGGTATTTTCAAGGGTTGTTTGCACAACTTACCCCTCCTTATCATCAAACAGCTCAAAGGAGTAGTAAATTTGATTCACAAACCATCAATCGATGCAATTTCATTGCATGATGGCCTATGAACCAAAGTGTACAAGTTCAATAAATGCAACAAAATAAAGACTCACAAACCTCCTTTCTATCATGGATTGATCAAGAGAAGTGGTTGACATTGACTCTTGAACCGTTTACATCACTAACAAGTATGAAACGATTCAAGACTCAAGGGTGCAATTAACGTCTGATTGAACCCTAGCCAAGTTATTATCTTGCATCATCTTTAGTCCTCATCTTGTTACTCCATTTTAATTACCAACCATTCCTTAGTCAATTAAGTCTAAAAGTGAGTTTTAAGTCCTCTAGTGGAAAGAAGCATCAAACCAAAAGTTGTTTTAGGCATTAGAGAAGTGCCATGCCGTTGGTAATGAACCCTCAAAGGGATTAAACCATTAAGCCCAAGACCTCAATCTCATGCTTTAAACAAGCAACTGGTTTGAACCAACTTTCAAAGTAAAGCAAAAGCCAAGAAAGGAGGGAGGTTGCAAAAGTGATTATGGGTGAAAAGAAGTATGGAAAGCCATAAACAAATGCAATCAACTCAAATAGGTTAGTGGCTAAAGCCTAAACCACCAACCTAGGAGGACTATTACACTACAAGCATGCAATATAAGGCTCAAATACAATGAATAGCTAAAAACAATCCTAAAATAGTGCTAAATCAGTCCTAAAATATGTTGGAATTAAGACAAAAATACTTAGAACAATAAGCTAAAATATGGAGCTATGTAAGCTAGTAAACAAAGCATAAAAAGGGGAGGCTACCCCCTCCATTTTTGAGATTTCAAAACAACATTTTAGCCACTGAAAAAAACTTTGAAAATTAGTACTAAAAAGCTCAAAAAAAGGTTGACAAAAAGGTGGAAAACACAAGGGTAAAGGCCTT
>CM069905.1:85183039-85280149 GCA_036172215.1 Camellia granthamiana
TAGCATTTTGTTGTGAAGCCATGGATCTCGTTGTAACCGTTCACTCCGACGTAGAAAGTATGTGAATGTGGAATCGTTTTCGGTAACAATGAACACAACTGTTAACCGGAGTTGATTCCCACAAATGGCACCAACTGATAATATAGCGTGGTCGACAAAGGATGGGTCAGACTGATACAAGTACTCCACGGGCCAACTGACCTTAGTCTCCCTTTACCAAACCTGCAACAAGTCCAGTGGGAAGGTACCAAAATGGGGGTGGTTCCTTCCTGTGGACCACAGTCAAGTTAGATCGAACGTGGTCCGAATAGTGATGTAGAGACAGTTGGAGGTAGAGAGAGAGAGTTATATCCCCAAGCGTTTTACAAAAGCTTCCTTATATCGCCTGTTAATCATTTCCTTGTCTATTCATGCTGTCCCATTGGCCGAAAGCCTTCCACGTACCTGCCGTCGACCGTTCACCATTCTTCGTAGTGAGAGATCTTGTTGCATTTAATGCCTGATGTATGGTGTCAATAACTCTGCAGGATTTTTGTCTGTTACGTGGCTAACCCCCTACCTGATACATGTCCAAATGCTGCCGGTACCAGTTCATTCAGCTCCTTACTGGGCCTGATGTTGGGCTTCACCTATTGGGCTTTAACCACATGACTATTTGGGGAGCTTAAGACAACTGTGTGTTAGGCCTTCTTGGGCCATGGGTTGGGCCCTTCTGGACTATGCCCATCATAAGACATTTTAATAAATTGCACCAAATAGTTCTATTATTATTTATTTATAAAACAAACACCACCTTCACCCGAAAACACCCAAAGCTCTATATATATAAGCCAAAAGCATATTTGTACACCAATCATGTTTCTATTAGCTTAAAACAATCCAATTATAATTCAACTTCAAGAAATATGTGTTGCAGATTATGTCTCCATTTGAGCCATGGAATGGTTGCATTTCTTTGACCATGGAATACATGTTTATCATGCATGTTTGACATACATGCATGGTTCAACCTTGGTAGGCACTGTCCAAGCCACAATTGTTGAAATTGTGGAGTTCTTGTATTTACAAGATGGTCCATCCATTCTCTATAATTGCAACTCAAGTCTTTAGAGCTTCAACTATAAAATAGGGGCTTCATTTCTCCATTTCAACACAATTCGAGAGAAATCTTGAGTATTATAGAGAGTGAGTACATAGAGAAATATAGAGTGAGTATCTTGTACAGAGAGTTGGGTATATAAGGGTTTGGGTATATTTCTTAGTGTATTGAGTTTAAGGGTATGAGTGACAATTGAGTCTACCGGTAAACTTATTTTTCCTCCATAGTGAAATATTCTGACTATTTTGTCCGTGGACATAGGCTATAAGCCGACCGAACCACGTAAATCGTTTGTGTTTTAGTGTGTGCGTGTTTATTTTCTATTGTTTATTTCTGGTTGCTTTGACACCCAAATCACCACCATTTCACAACAATATGTATACGTGATAGATTCGTTGACTAAAATAACAATTAAAATAAACAGACCGGTGTGATAAAGATGACCCATGTGATAGCTTTGTAATATTTTATTATTATTATCTGGAATTCATCCATACGAGAGATGTATATATATGATTTGGAAGAATACTTTATGAAATCTTTGAATTCATGGAACTTAAAACTTTGATTTTGGAATTAAAGTAAGATTTGATTCAATTGGGCTTGAATTACACTTGAATAATGTTACTATATCATGTTTTGAATAGATTTTGTATGACATTTGGGCTTGAAAGTGAGTTTGGAAGCTTGAACTTTAAACCAATTTCAGATTGTCTGAATTTACCCAGAACCGCACGTGTGCCTGTGAGCCCTGCACGTACGGAACACAGGACAAAACAGAGGCTCGCACACTGTTTTAATTGCACATGCGGCACCTTCTGCACTTGCGGTGAGGGGCTTCTACACGTACGGAAAACAGAAGGAAATTATGTTGATTTCTATTGACTTCTCCGACCCTCTAAGCTTGTTTCCGACCTTATTTAGACCCTCCAGAAAATTAAAAGATAAATAGAAACCTATTGAGGAATAAAGTGATTAAATAAAAAGAAAAGTGTACGATTTGAACGTATTGTTTATCGGATTTGTATGTGTGATATGTTGTGTAGGTCGCTTGCACAAGGGATCATTGCGAGACCTAAATCATTGTGAGTAATAAGTTAGTACGGATATGTTCTTACTTATTTTGGCATAATGTGAATGCTATACATATATATATTTGAACGTGTCTTATGTTATGATATGAATGACCTTTGATAAATGCTTTACGCGAATGTTATAGATTGCTCTACGAATGGTATAAAATACTCTACGGATGGTATAGAATGCTTTACAAATATTATTGAATGAGTAATATGTGGGCCCCAAGGCCGTTTCTATAATATGTGGGCCCTAGGCCATTTTGTAATATGTGGGTCCGAGGCCGTTCCGTAAATGTGATAATGGATAATATTATGAATGTTGCGATTTGAAAAAGTATTGTATTCAGTTAATATGCTTTCTTTAAACTCAAGCTCATTCATTTAAATCTCTTTACCTTATTATTGTTCATTGAGTTTCGCTCGCTCCCTATTTTATATGTATGTAGGCGATCAGCAAAGAGGGTCAACCTTAGAGTTAGCTTCAGGAATGGCCTATGCGGACCTGTCATGTCAAGCCTCCAAGATAGGGCTTTTGTCTATTTGGTGTTTTGTCTTTTGTTTGGTTTTTTTTAAAATGGGTTTATGATTTATATGTAAACTTTATGTTGATGACTCCTATGTATATAAGTTATGTTTGGAAATCATGATATATATATATGAGTTTATCCTGAAAATTTAAGCAATGCTCAATGGACGATATTTAGAATAATTCTTCCGCTTAAGGCCCCCATAATAGTAAATATTTTGTTTTTTGTATGAGGGCGTAAGTAATCATCTATTTACTACCGATTATAAACCAAACTTTCAGGGGCGGGTTTAGGTCATGACAAGAATGAAAATGAAATGATCATTTCTTAATGCCTTTATGGAATTAACCATTTATTTCATTTGCAATATATATACATATAAACAAAACAAACATAAACATGGATATTCTGATAGAAGAATCATTCTATTCTATTTCATTATAATAATCCAAACACAATGTTAATACTAACAGCTGTTTTCTCTTTAAAAAAATATAAACAATTTATTCACTAACGTTGAGCATTGGTGGGCTCATCAAATGCCTAAGTTAGATGCTTATTTGCCTAGCAAGTGGCTTATTTGATGGACTTGTTAAATTCATTGCCGCAGAATCTCATTCAAAACTGCCCACGAGATTTTCATCTTAGACAGCTCTTTTTTGGATAATTCAAGATATTTCTGTTCTACCTAGCATGATTAAGCTCGAGTTATCACACGCAGACTCCTAAGTTATAAAGAAATCAAAACTCATCTTTTATATTTTCTTATTACTTTCTGTGCGTATGTGTAAAACCGAATCCATTCAATTTCTAAGTGATCACACAATTTAAACATTTTCACCGAAGACAACGAAAACTTCACCGTAAAATAATTTGTCAAAGTTAACGGCTAGTGGTTTTGTTAGATTGCACAATGTTATGATTACTATACAGAGCTATTTTGTTCTTTTTGTTTGACAATACACTTTTTGTCACAAACTATAAATGGATTATAGTTTTATTTTTATACATCAGGAGTAAACCACTCCCGAGTAAACAATACGAGAGTATAGTATTCACTGAAAAAAATAAAAAATAAAAATAAAAACCGAGAGTACAGTACAGTGAATTTTGTCAAAAAAAATAAAATAAAATAAAATAAAAAGTGAATTCAAGTTGGCCTTTAACTAGCAGAAGTAATTTTTTTATCAAGATTATAGAATGTTAGTTTGTTAGTAAATTAGATTACAACTGAAGGGGTTGTCGCTGCTCCATCAGTTCAAACTTCTAACTTTTCCCTCACCACAAGACCACTAAGCACTACGCCAAAAATGAGCATTAACGGCGGTTTTTTACCGCCGTTAAAGGATGTAAAACCGCCGTTAAAGCCTTTAACGGCGGTTTTAACGGCGGTTTCGTTACCGCCGTTTATGCGCGTGTCGGAAAAAGTAAAACCGTCGTAAAAAGGCAAAATACCGTCGTTAAAAATCGACCAAAAAACGGCGGTTTTGTAGGGCCAAAAACGGCGGTTTTTTACCGCCGTAAATAGGTTAGAATTTTTTAAAAAATAATTCTTTCTTCTTGCACTCCCCAAGTTTTGAACCCATGACCTCTCATCCACCAACACCACCAACCACTTTGCCACAGCCACTTTTCATGAAATATATTACCTAAATAAATATTTAAACATTACTTTTACTTTGTAGATGGTTTCGTCGGAGTGTCGCCGGAGTGCCGCCGGAGCTTCGCCGGAGCTTCGCCGGCAAAGACCGCCGGCATTAACGGCGGTAATGGTTTAGCATTAGCGGCGGTTTTATTACCGCCGTTAAAAGTGGGCATTAACGGCGGTTCGTTACCGCCGTTAAAAGTGAATTTAATTACCGTCGTTAAAGACACTTTTAGCGACGGTTTTTTTAACGGCGGTAACGAAACCGCCGGTAAAAGTACTATTAACGGCGGTAACGAAAACCGCCGTTAATAGTACTTTTAACGGCGGTTTTCGTTACCGCCGTTAAAAAAAACCGCCGTTAATGCTCATTTTTGGCGTAGTGAAGCCAAACCCAAGATTAACAGTAGTAATTTAGTACATAACATTTCTACATGGTTTTGAACATATTTGAATCAAAAACAAACTCTGTTTTTTTTAGAACATGAAAAGTAATTATATTAAAATAAATCAACATACAGATTAACAAAATAAAGACAACAAGATCCTAAAAGGCCAAACAAACAACCAAACAAACAAAAAAACAAAACTGCCAAAGAAACCAGTTATGATTCAGAAAAAATCACCGATCTTCTCATGAATACGGTTTGGAAAGTTAGATCTACATCAAACCAAATAAGATCTACATCAACACCCACTGTCGACATCAACGTTGTCCTCGTCACCACTATCCAACTCCGCCACCTCCACCGCCACCGCCACCGCCACCGTCA
The DNA here is from genome assembly GCA_036172215.1 of Camellia granthamiana. Classification (NCBI taxonomy): domain Eukaryota; kingdom Viridiplantae; phylum Streptophyta; class Magnoliopsida; order Ericales; family Theaceae; genus Camellia; species Camellia granthamiana. The sequence goes on from CM069905.1 coordinate 85,188,163, forward strand.
TACTTCAAACACCGCTAGAAGTTAGAGTTGAAGAGGAAGAACACCCACAATGGTATGAGAGAAGACTTGAGAGAAAAGGAAACTATTATAAATGTCGAAAATCTAAAAATCTATGCCGAATTCGAGGAAAAAAACACTCAAAACCCCTTCCAGGCATAAAAAACTAAGATCCACACTGTAGAAATGCATATCTATATTTTAGGAGTATAGATCTACACTTTGAATAATGTATAGGATGTCGCTAAAGTATCGACAGGTACCATCGAAAATCGCCTAGAGAGAGAAGTGTATAGAAAAGACAAACTTATGGACATACCTTAAGGATCTTTGTTGCAGTTTAGAGCCTTGGGGCCTAATAGTGATATATTTATTTGGATACGACAAAAACTGTTATTAGTATGCAATAAAAACTAGCTCTTGCTTTGATTTGTATTTATAAGCCAAGTTTCCGGGAGGTTCTATTTGCACACACACATTCCTCTTTTTACACATCCTTTTTAATTCACACACCAAAAAAAAAAAAAAAAATTTTACTCATCACACACAATTTTGTTCCAATTATATCCCCATGCACACACTCCCAATCCACACACCTTCCACACCAGCAAGCAACAATCAAACCCTAACCCTAACCCTAACCCTAGGCAGCAACCACCTTGCCGGCGGCGACGCAGCACCGGCGACGTACCGCGACCTCTCTCTCTTTCTTTCTCTCTCTCGCTAAAAGGAAGGCGACGACAACTCGCAGACGAAAGGCGACGGCGACTCGCAGACGAAAGGGGGTTCGGATGTTGATGTCGAAACAATGTGTTTTGTTTGGATGGTGATAGTCGAACCAATTCATTGGTTCGATGGTTGATTTCCGAACGGAGGCGATTCCTTTGACACTGGTAGTCCGAATGGTAAGAAAATGAGGCAATTCCTTCGGATGTTGATTCTTTCTAGATCTAGGTTCTCCTCTCTCTCTCTCTCTCTCTCTCTATGCAGAATTGAGGGTCGCAAAGGGGTGGAAGCTGCGGCGGCGGTGATGTTGTATCCCGAACTGAGGGGTTACGGGGGTGGTGGGGAGGGTGAGTGAGCGACGAACGATGGGGTGGGGTGGAGCTTCAATTCGAGAAGAGGGAGGCTGGAGGGAGGCGACGGAGGGAGGAAGGAGATGACCGGAGGGGGAGGCACTGTGTTGGGTATTAGGGTTAGGGTTTTGGTTGGAGAAGAAAGGGATATTTTGGTAATTTTATTTTAGGATAAAAATGTAATAAAAAAAATATCATTAAGTGTGTGAGGAGAGGGGAAGTGGTGTGTGCAAATAGAGGGTCCCCAAGTTTCCATATATATATGTGTGTGTGTGTGTGTGTAGTTACTAAAGTTAGTGAAGTGAAACATGATTTGCTCCTCGTGTAACACATGCTAGATCTGGTTTCTATATTGTGAAGCAAAACCTTCTCGAGAAACACCCAAAACAATTTTTTTTTTTTTTCTTTGAACGGTTAGAGAAGGTTCTACTCTAATCCAGATCTATGGGAAATGAAAAGAAATCACCTTCCAATGCCATACATGAAACTTGAATTTTTCAATTATTCTACGTATACAAAATTAAATACAATTATCTCATATAAAATAAACATTTGGTGAAACCCATCTCATATGAGACGATTGTGTTCAATTCTATAATTTTTCAAAACTCTTGCTGTTTGTGTGTTTAGTGAATATATTTAGGGCAAATTTTTCTTTGATTTGAATCATAATCCAAATCAGTTGGATTCATGAAAAAAACACCAAAAAACCTCATTACCAAGGTGAGTTCAATTCATAACAAAACACCACAAAGTTTAATAATTAAAACCAATTTGATCATAACTAAAAAAACCACAAAAGTCTTATAAACAGCCACCATAGCGTCATAACTACATTCACCACAAATTCGACCACAACTAAAGCTTTGTAATTAAGCAGCAATATAACTAATACCACAAATCTTCACAACTAGGACATACATAATTTTTCATTTTTGTTTTAGTGAATATGATTAGGGCAAATTTTGCTATACTACCTGCCAAATAGGTCATATGTACTAATTTTATATTATTTAAAAATAATCACATAATCTTTTGTAATTTGTGGATTAAACACACCATTACATTTTCTATTCAAATTAAGACGAATGCATTACATGCACCTATATTTCTAAAAAAAAAACTGAGAAGAAGATGAATCATTGTTTTTAATAATAGAATAAAATAAAATATTTATGTAAATTTACAAGTGTCGTTAAAACTCAGAAACTAACTTTAAGATTATAGATAGATTTGAACTTGTTAAATTGTATTAAATATTATATATGAACCTAATCTACCTGTCAGATCTATCTAACAAGAAGTAATTTGGGCTTATAAATTGGGCATATAGTACAGTTTATTGTTGTATGAGAGAGTCCAAGAACGCTATCAGAAAACTTGAATATTGCTGGAAAACTCGTCGGAAACCTCAAAGGCTTACCAGAAAATTCGAATTCTCTAGAAATGATTAGAGATTAGATTCTTCAACGGTAACAACTATGAACATAATAGGAAATAGATAATAGAGATAAAAGATTGGATAAAGAAAAATGTAAAATAGTTATAGAGAGAATAATGGCAAGACTCTCTCATGTATCTTTCACTTTCACTTTCACTTTCAAAGAAATAATGGATAATGGAAATTAGTTCTTTCCAAAAATTCTCATTGTAAAGTTATGGGTGAGTGCTATATATAGGCAACTCATGATGGTGGAGCCCCATGTGCAAGGCATATGGGGGGAATATTCTCTCTTTCAATTTTGTCTAAGAAAGTCCTCTCTCCGAAGATGAAAAAAATCGCGCCAAAGAGATAGAGCTTCTCGATTAACTCTTCTTCTTAAACCAACGATACCCAATCATCCCGAAGGGTCAAGGGTAGATCAAGAGAACGCCTTGCCACAAATATCGTCGAATCTTATAGACCCCTTAGGTCGTGCCACCTCGACCCGGGTATAATCTAATTTAACCTCCAAATGCTCAGATATCTAAGTTTGCTCTAAACCCTTTCAAGTCTGAACTCAAATAGGTCTCCAGGTTCATGGATTTGAACCCTTTCAAGATTAGAGCAATCCGACCCATTCGATAATAGTATCTTCGAGCCCACTAATTTTGGGCTTTCTGATTGGACTTAATCAATTAGATGGGCTCGAGCTAACCCCTCTTACAATTGTAAACTGAAACTGATAATTGGAAAACTGAAACCAAGATATATTATTGTTTTTAACTTTAGATAATTAGTTTTTTTCAGTTTATTTGAAATAATTCTGGTTTAATTAAAGATAAGAGTATTTGAAATAATTAAAGATAAGAGTAAATTACATTTTTTTACTCATAATTTGTCTTAAATTTTACTTTGGTCCCTATTATTTCAGATTGAACAATTTAGTCCCTATGAAATTTATCAGTTTCAATTTGGTCTTTTTGTTTAAATTTTTGTTAATTTTTTTCTCTGTGTACACATTAGGAGACTGATAAGTGTCTCAAAATTATTAATTTTAACAGAAAGACTGAATTACAAATTAGGATAAACTACCAATATAGGTCAAAATAGTTGGATTTAATTTCCATCAAGTCACATTGAAAATATGTCCCAATAAAATCATTGCTAAAAATAATTTTTGTGTGGTGATTTTTTAGATGTTGCTAAAAATTAACAATTACTGATTGTTTTTTTTATTATGATTTTTATAAATTGTCGTTAAAACTTACAATTAGTGAGTTTTTTTTGATGAAATTTTCAAACTGTTGTAGAAAGTTGAAAATTAGTTACTTTTTTTGTGACGATTTTTTTAAACTGTCGCTAAAATTTATAATTAGTGATATTTTTTGCGATAATTTTCAAACTGTTACAAAGAATTAACAACTAATAACGTTTTTTTAATAATATTTGATGAAAAAAATTATTAATTATAATATGACCTATTTTTGGGGGGGGGGGGGGGGGGGGGGGGGGGGGGGGGTGGGGGATCGGTGCTGCCTCCGTAGAAATTTCACTTTACAAGGGGGAAAAATGGAATGAAAGGGGGAAAAATGGAATGAAAAAGTGGGTAAATTTTGACTTTGTAGAAATTTCACTTTACATCTAATCGTATTTTGTTTTCAAATATTTTAATTTTTTTAATTAACTCTCAGATTTTAAGTCAAGTTATAATTTGATTCATTTATATAATATCATTTCAAAAAATATTAATTACATCTTTATATTTTTATCAAAATTTTATTTTTTAACATTTTAGTTTTGTCCTTCGCACTCAGGAATAATGGCTCTATTTGGTAGAGTTTTGGAACTTTAATTTTAGACTTTGATTTGCACACTGTGTTTTTAAAAATTAATTTCACACTTACTTTTCAAAACTCTGTCCAAAACGGAAAAATTTGGACTAACCGGTCGTCCGGCCGGTTGGCCGAAACAGCGCATTATTTTATTATTTTATTTTTTATTTTTGCAATTGACACATGTTAGTTTTTATATATTCAATAAAAAATATTTTCAAAATTTTTTATAAGTTCTAAATAGAATTTTGAGTTGTGTATTTGGTTATGAGTTATAAGTTTTTGTATCAAATATCATATGTCACATCAAAAATTTCCCACTCAATTCAAAACTCATTCACCAAATAAATTTTTCACACTCAAATCGTAATTTCAAAACTCACAAACTTAAAATACAATTCTATTCTCAAATCATATTTAAAAAACTAGACCAAACGCAACTAATGTTTTTCATTTTGGTTTTCCCGACTTGATATGTAGTGTGGAATTTACAACTCATTATGTTTTGAGGGTGTATGATCAAGCTCAAGTCATTCCTCATCTTGGTTTCCTGACTTGAGAAAGCATGCTTTCTAAGCTTGATTTCGATTACTTTGTGTTTGCATCTTAAATTCGTACAAAGAAAGGAAATCAGAATGTAAAAGTTAGTAAAATTTAACTTATATTCCCTGTTATGCTAAAAAAAATACTAAAACTTCAAATTTAACATAATTACACAGTATTGATATCAATTCATAATAAAGAACACTTTATTATCTCTCTAAGAAAGTAAACATTACAATTATTTGGACACGCAAACATATGGAAGAGAGCATGAAGAGACAGCTCTACTCTTATTCCTAGTAAATTATTGCTCATGACCAAACACGAAAAACACACTTAAAACAAGAAAAACAACAACAACAACAACAACAAAAGCAGGACCATATTGATAGAGTTGGAAACTCAGATGTGGAGAAGGGGTTTAATGCCCAAGTCGACGCCCCAAAGGTCAAATTTTCCATTGACAAAATCATAGTGTCCACCCATCAATTTCAGAGTTCCCTTAGCCACCCTATCTTGCACATATGGGTAAGTGAGCAGGTTCACAAGTGACAAATTCACTGCCTCCTGCACATTGAATCAACATTGTAGAATACATTATGGTTTAAAAAAAAAAAATGGGGAAGAAGAAGAAAGAGAGAGAGAGTAGATACTATGTTTACTTATACTTCTGAGGATGGATCTCGGCACAACAATGCAATTGCTCCACACATGGGGTAAGACTGCTTACAATTGGTTTTTTTTTATGGACATGTAATGACAAGAGTTTCATACATTGAAACAACCTAAAGTCTATTGATTCTATTTAGGGTTAAAACATTGACGTTTTCCAAAGTATGAGGTATGTGTCATTTTGATTTTTGATATATTTCTAACTGTGTGAATTTGATCTTTAACTTATTCAATTTGTATTTACATGATCGACACGTTATTTATGTTCAAATTTTATAATGGAAGCAGACATGTTTTTGTCTAATTTTGGATGGAAACGATGCTAAGGGCCCGTTTAAACACAAATTGGATTATTTAGAGACTCAAAAGACACAACCGAAATATTAGGGATTAAAATAAAACACAACGCATATTCTGAGAATCAATAGTGTATTTAACAATGTAAGTTATACTACTTTCTAACAGATTTTAGAGTTCTGCTAACAAATCTATATTTTCTTTTGAAATTCAATTTTCTATTTTCTTGTTCTTTTCTCGAGAAAATTTTATTCTACAATCACCATGGTGCCAAAATGGAGAAACCATGTTAAGGGTAGGAGCTCACCCTTTCACATCTGGCGTATTTTTCTTCATCTTTTGCATCTGGAAGCTCGGCTTCCACCTTGGCTTTGGCTGGTAAACCAATCTTGATCCAGTCATGTATAAAGTCACTGCAGTTCACAAAGGAAATCCAATTTGAACATACTGCGAGAATTTACTGATTCGTGCATAGATGTGATCAAGAACATGTTTTTATGCAAAAACTATAAAAATTTACTAATTCATGCATAGATGTGATCAAGAACATTTCTTCTAGGAAAGCTACAATTTCCCCCCAAGCCACAACATGCCTAAGAGGCCTTACTAGGAAGTTGCCCCATCCGCCGGAAGGTCCATAAGTTCCTTAATCCCGCCACATCGACTGTGTCCGATGACCAAAATGACCTCCACCTATCATGTAATTTTTCATTGTTAGAGCTCATGGGCATTGTAAAAACCAAGGAGACTTTGAAATTTTGCCTCTGAAATATGCTCAAAAGCGCTACTAGTCCTTTAAAAGATCAATTTGAACAAATTACTCCTTGAAAGATGTTTTATAGTGCAATTCCCTCTTAAAAGATGAATCAGAGCAAATTACCCATGAAATTAATTAAATGTAGTAATTTCCCCCCAACTAATTGTACCTTTGAACATCTTTCAGGAGACGATTTGTACTTCTCATCAACTTTCACCGGCCAAATTGAACTTTTGAAACATCTTTCGAGCAATAATTTGTTGAAATTGATCTTTTAGATGGTTAATTGCATTTTTTTTTTTAAATTCCAAGAGACAACTAGCTCAACTTGATTTTTAGATGGTCAATTGTACTTTTCAACGTCTTTCAAAGGGTTAAATTGTCAAAAATCCCCTAAAAACTACTGTAGATAAAGATTAAGGAGAGAGTTAATTGAAATTTTTTGAATGAAATTTTTGAAATATGAAATTTGTAGAACTTAAGAATTAAAACCGAAAACAAGGGCAAAATAGTAAAATAGCCAGTCAATGGCCTAGAAACTGGCACGATAGTTACCCCAAGAGCTGCGACCGCATATTCAATGACTGCACCGACTCCCGAGTATCGAAGCTGTGCAACAAAGACAACACTTCATTATCCATACACAATCAATGTGCAATACTATAAGAATTGACCAGAGGGTGATATTTGAATTGAAACACAAAATGAGTTAGGAGTGTTTGAATTTGGACCTTGTTAAATCCCGGGACCAAGTTAGCGATGTTGCGAGCCATGAAGGCTTGTCCTGGTTTGAAGTCGAGGACACGAGATGGACAGACTCGGGAGTCAGAGCAGGCGAACACCAAAAACTACAATCGGCGCAAATCAATACCCAAAAAAATAAGAAATTTATCAATGGGACATGGGTTAGGAAAATGTGATTACTAGTATAAAAAAAACTCAACATACTTGGGGTTTCTGGCCTTCAGCAAGTTCTTCAAAGTACTTAGGAAACTGGCTGCAAAGTCATCCAAAATCCCAGATAATTTAGAAAACAGATTATGCAAAGTAAAAGCATAAATAATAAATTGAAGTAAAATCAAATGATCCAAAAGTGCAAAATCATTGATCCTGTCATGCTTTTCCAATTATAGTTCTAGTTGATAGGCCTTGTTTAGTGTAGAAGCTAAAAACATTTTTTTTTTTAACATCCCAATAATCTTTATTAAAAAATCATAATTATTATTTAAGTCATATTTGGTCGATAAATTGTGAGGCAAAAGTGCACCAAATGAGTTCAACAGGCAATGACTAGTTTTAAATGGATAAGGGGGGCACAGCAGTTACTGCCCCCTTTTGAAAGGTCTTCCCGAGTGTTTTTCAATAATTTAAACCGTTGATATTGTAAGGTTCGTCAAGAATATTATTTCTATAAAAAATCAAATTAATCGGATATTCAAACCCCATGATTAGATTTCAATTGTTTTTAAAAATTTATGAAAGTTACGTTAACCGTTAATTTTTATAGAAACAAATGTGCTTTGGTTATAGGGTTACAAATATTCAATCAACTTGTTTTTTTGTATGGATGATTTACTCGACGAACTCTACAATATAAACGGTTCAGATTATCGAAAAACACTCAAAAAAACCTCCCCTACGGGGCACAACAGTAACTGTTGTGTCTTAAGGCACAGTAACACTCCTCCTCCAATATAAATAGGTTACTTTTTTTTTTTAACCAATACACATAAATTTCAAAATTTTAATAAAATTATAAGACCTTGTAATATTGTATAACATACTCAAATTCAGTGGTCTTCAAGTGATGGAACCCCCTTCTAATAATTTCAACTGGGCTGCTCACATCAATCCTTCTCAATGCTATTTCCTCTTTGGACTCATTGCCTCCATCGTCTCTGCAATCCAACATCATTAATTGTATTCAATTATCATCAATAATATAGAAAATAATAATAATCATAATCTAGAAAAGAATAATGTGATTAATTTTGATTTTATCACTTTTAAAATAAATAATCTATTAAAATGATTTATATTTTTAATAAGGTCACTATCACATCATTATTGTTATAAATTTTTCATCACGACTCCAAAGCATATTAATTCAACCCATGGTATAAGAATTGTGAATTGATAAAACATTGGGAAAATTTCAGTCATAGTCCTTATTGGTTTCTTTTGTGTTAATTTGATCCTTACAGCTCTAATTGTATTAATTTTACTATTAATTTTTTCACATTATGTCAATTTAATTTAATTGATAACATCATTTTAAAAATTGAACTAAAGTTAATAAGAAAATTAATAATTTCAATCTCCTCAAAGAGATTGCGATATTGAAATCTAATTAATTTGAAATGATGAATTCTTTTTTTAATAAACCAGTTTGCCCTTAATTTCTTGATAAGTGTTATCAATTGAATTAAATTAGCAAAATGTGAAAAATTAAAGGATAAAATTAATACAACTATAATTATAGGGTCCGAATTAATAAAAGAGACAAATTATGGAGATCACAAATATAATCTATCCTAAAAAAATTAAGCATATTTTGGTATTTTGTGGGAACCTGAGAAGTTTCTTCATTCCTGTAATGACTGCCTCATTTGAAAGTTGATCAGCCATTCGTTCTTCCTTTTTTCTGCAATTCATAAAATTTTGAACTATGTTACCCTTCGAAATTTTAATTCCAAATAATTGTCACCAAGGGCTATTTTATTGTTGTTTGCTATAAATAAATAAATAAAAAGGAGTGTTTTAGTGAATACATATGGCATACCTTTGATTATAAGGATCCTCTTCACTTGGAGCCTTGGGGCCAAAGGATAATATCTACTTGGAAAGGACTTAACACAATTTCTTAGTATGCGATGCAAATCAAGCTCTTGCTGAGATTTGTATTTATAGGCCAAGTATGAGTGGTTGATTTCATTGAAGATGTGATATGAGGACCCAAAACATTTTTCACAAGGATAATTCCTAAAACTTGTATATGAATGTACATAGTTGTATTTTAGTGAAACAAAATCCCAAAAAAAAAAAAAAGGACCACCTTCACAAGAAGCATCCAAGCTCTATATAAGCTCAAAACGTTTTTATTTTTTATTTTTTTATTTCTATGTTTGGAAACAAAAACCCAAAAAAAAAAAAGAAGGACCACCTTCACAAGAAACATCCAAGCTCTATATAAGCTCAAAACGTTTTTTTTTAATTTTTTTATTTCTATGTTTGCCTTCCAAAAAGTCTGGCTTTTTGGCTATTTTAGTCATAAAAAGACAAAAATAGGTTAAAAAGTCAATAAGACAAAATGTTACATCCAAACTATAATCATTTTATTTTTTCTCTCACAAAAGTTAAAAAAGCTAAAAAACCTATTCTAAATAAGACTTTTTAGCATCGGGCTAAAATAACTAAAAAGTCAAAAAACTAAAAAGCTGTCCCAAACAAACCTTAGTGAATATATTAGGCCAAATTTCGATATACTTCATGTCAATCATTTGCACATATTGTTATATCATTTGAAAATAATCATTTAACCTTTGTGTGTTCTTCAAGTGAATATATTTAGGGTAAATTTCATTTTGCTTCTTGTCATAAGGCCAATCTTATGTGGTTTAAAAATAATCATTTAACTTTGTAGGTTGTGAATTAGAAAGGACTGACATTATTTTATCCAAATTAACAAAAATTGCATTACACATATCTATATTTTATATCTGCACATAATGTATACTATAAAGGGTGAATTGAAGGATTTAATTTAAAAGAGAAGAAGATAAGTATAATGTCAATTTATAAGTGCCATCAATAGAAGTTTTTTTTTTTTTTTTTCAAAATATAAAATTAGTTTGACCAAAATTAACACACAAAAATAGTTTCAAGATTTCAAAGTTTATTTATCATCTTAAAAAGATTTATATAAAAAAAGATGAATTTTTTTTAATCGAATTAATTCTGAACTTTTTGTATAATTTTGTTGAAAAAAAAAAAAAACACTCAACCAAACAAGCATATCTCCAAATGATAATGATTATATACACAGAACCTATATCACATCAGTAAGTAAAATGAAATTAGGGGAATTGTTTGTTAGTGGAACAATAATGGAGGTATAAGTTGTTTTGAGATGGGGGTGTAAGTGGAAATTTATGAGTGTTTTACTTGCATTTTTTAATATTCGTGTATATTTTTTTTTCGTAATATTAGAGATTTTAAAAAATTTATCAAAATTCTTATTAAATGTTTCACGTGGGATTTACATTGAATCCATATAATGTACATCCCACATCCATATAAAATATTCAGAAAAATTTAATAAAACTTTAAAAATATCTAACTTTTTTTTTTTTTTACTATAAAGTAATTCCCCAATGAAATTTACCCATAGTGTCTAATTATGAAACAATGACCTACTCCACACGAAAAGACCCCAACATTTAATATAAGTCAAAAACAATCTCTATCTCTCCCTCTCACACGTTTTACTTGCTATCTACCCATCTATTTATCTATATATCATATAAGAAAAATGAGTTTTTTTATTGAGGAGGTTTGTGAGAATTTAAAGTCTCATTTTATAATTATTAATTTTTATAATTTTAAAAATATTTAAAAATAATTTTATTGGCTAACAAAAAAATTATAAATTAAAGAGAAAAAAAACAAAGAATCACCTAAAATTTTGAATTAAAAGTTCCTAAAATCTCTCCCCAATATTTCTTTATTTTCTAAATCTCATCCCATGACAAAATAATTATACATTGAAAAAAAAAAAACAAAAAGTCCCATCTCATAACAAAATAATTATATATTTAAAACAAATTAAAAAAACGTTATAGATTAAAAAGAACGTAAAATTACAATTGCTAATTTTTGTAATTTTAAAAATATTTGAAAATAGTATTATTGGCTAACAAAGCAACGGTAGATTAAAAAAATAACAACCTAAAATTGTTAATTTTTGTAATTTTAAAAATAATACTATTGGCTAACAAAGTAACTATAGATTTTTTAAAAAATAATTGAATTATAAGTTCTTAAAATCTCTCTCCTAATATTTATCTCTTTCCTAAATCTCATAATTTATCTATCTATCTATATTTATATATTATATAAGGAAAATGAAATTTCTAACCCACAAACCTTATGAAAGTTTCAATATTCCAATCTTAATTTTCTAACTTTTTGATTTAAAAAAAAATATATATCTTAGCATTTATTGACTTCTCCCAACCAACAAGGTTTTTTAACTTCTCTCATACCAACTACCGCGTCATTTTCAATTTCTCTCATACACTATGGTTAGTGATGGGATTGTTAAATTATTTTTACAAAAAATCTAAAAAAATAATTTGTGTATTAAAAAAAATATCTAAAACAAATGTAAATTCTTATTAAAAAAATAATAGGTTGCAATTGCCAAAAAGAGAGAGAGAGACAGAGAGAGAGAGAAAAAAAAAATTACATTGTAAAAAATAATTTGTATATTAAAAAAATATCTAAAACAAATATAAATTTTTATTAAAAAACTAACAGGTTGCAATTGCAAAGAAAAAAGAGAAAAAAATTACACTGTACATTTTATTAAAATCTAAAAAAAAATAATTTGTATATTAAAAAAAAAATCTTAAACAAATTTAAATTCTTATTAAAAAAATAACATGTTGCAATTGTGAAGAAAAAAAAAATTTACACTGTGCATTCATTAAAATCTAAAAAAAAATAATTTCTATATTAAAAAAGTAACTAAAACAAATATAAATTCTTATTAAAAAAATAACAGGTTGCAATTGTTTAAAAAAAAAACGTTGTGCATTTCACAAGTAATGCTAAAAAAATGTGTTAAGTATTTATGTAAAGACTTGACACGAGTTCACTCTCAAATTATCAAGCGAATATAAATGAAACCAAAGAACTTAACTTTAATGGCTAACAAATATTGGAAACCCGACCATTGAAGCCTAATAACTATTAATTAATAGAATTCAACAATTGAAATGTCTCAAACCACATCGCTTTGTCTTCTCAAATATTCTCTTTTTTGGTTCATGCATTCATTCTAACATTAATAGAGAATTGGACGTGTGGAAGACTGAGAGATATTAAATTTATAAATTGAGTTATGTAATTGTTGTGATGAAAGATAAAGGTTGTCTTCCTCTTCTATGACGATTTATCTGGTTACACTGCTAATTAAAACGTTAGGTGTACTTCTACATCATCATTGAATATTGCTTTCATTTTTTTTTAAGACATTTTGTCTCACAATTGCTTGTGTTTTGTGTTATGAAATTTATTATATCTGTATATGGTAAAGTTATTAGATGCACCTAATGCAAAAAGTGCAAACTATTTTAATATCATTTTCGGCATTAGAAGCACAAAAAATATACACAAAAAGTATATGAATATACATGATTTTACAAAATTTGTTTGTGAGTCTCATTTCTTGAAAATCTTATAATTCATTTTTTTGTATTATATTTTATGTTTGGTTTACGTATGTTTTTTTATATAGTTTTATTTGTTTTCTTTAAAAGTTTATTTTTAAAAATTAATTAATAAATAAATAAATCATTTTTTATTTCAAACAATTTTATTTTTGTTTTTGTTTTTTATTTTTTCTTGAAGTAGTTTTAGTTTTGGGCAATTACTCTTTTTTTTTTTCCCTTCTATATATTGTAATTTTATGCATTTTAAATGTATGATGCTTTCACTAATACGCTCGAAGATACACTATAAAAAAAGTATCATGCGAAAATCAAGTAAGAAGAAGAAAAATAAATAAAATAATACAATAAATGTGGAGCATAGACCAAAAATCAAAACTCCCAAAACAAGCAAGCAAACAAACAAGCAAGTATAATAGAATGTTTAACAATATATATTTGAAAATTTGCAACAAATCTTTATAACTTTCCTTTTTGCTAAGAAAATTCTATTTGGTACTAGCTAGATAAAATGTTTTTAAAATACATTTTTTTTTTTTTTAAAAAAATTTGAAATTAAAACTATAGTAAATTTATGTAAGCATAATTGCTAACCACATTTTGTTATTTAATGTATAATATTTATATTGACAACTGTTTTCAGGTTTATTTTTTTTAAGTATTTATATAGAAATAAAAAAATGTCGTTAGGAATAAATTTTTTCTTAATTTAATTATAAACTTTGTCAGTACATTATTTTAAAATTTTGAATAAAAGCAAACATCAAATAATTAATTAAAGATATGCTGCATTTGTTATATTCTTTTTCTGTGTGCAAAAAATTAAAAAAATTAAAAATCGCAATTCACATATATATACAAATAATTGTAAACACAACCAATGCATAGTACGGGTGGAACATTAGTTATATATTATACCAAAGTGACTTTTCATCTTAGAGGCTCTAAGTGTTTCAAAACCTTAAATCTAATTTTTTGAAATTTTGATTTTTATAAAAAAAAAAAAAAATTAAAACACCTATTAGTTATTCCAAGGACATAAATATTAACCTTCAAAATTATTTAATGCAAATATATTGCTAGTCAATACTCCCCCCTCCCCCCCTCCCCCCCAAAAAAAAAACATACAATTCTCAACCTCCTTTTCTCTCTCAAAATAATAAGCCTATATTTCAAAAAAATATAAATTCTATACAATCTTCTCTCTCCTAAAATAAATCTAATGAAAAGGAAACTCTTTGTGACGATCGGGTCCTTTTTCCCTTTTTCTTTCTTTCTTTCTTCGCTTCGTTCTCCTTTTATCTTCGTTGGATTTGAAACATCCGGAAATGGTTCTCTAAATTATAGTTCTAGTTTTTATTTCGTTCGGTGTTGAATTCCGGTTGTTCCGGAGGGTGCGCGGGTGAGTCCGGAGTGCCGGGAGCGAAGCAGGAAATTTGGGCTGCTGGGCCAAGGTCGCACGTGCGGGGTTGGGCCGCACGAGCAGCGGGAGATGCCGCACGAGCGGTAAGGGTGGAAACACAAAACCTTGCATACTAAAATCGACGCACGAGTAGGGGAAAGGGGGCCGCACGAGCGGTAGAGGTGGGCCGCTCGAGCGGTTGGGGCCGCCGCACGAGCGATGAAAGCCGCCGCACGTGCGGCCAACTGGGCAGTCCGAAACTCTGTTTTTTATTTCTTTTTGGTCTGAATGTATCTTTCATTTTAGACACTTCTCTCTCACTCTAAACCCTATTTTCTCCCCCTTCTGTCTAGAAAACCTGCTCAAACACCAAAACACTTTGATTCTTGCAAATCTTGAGTCAAGATCATATCATCTCTCTCTAATCTTGAAGATCAAGGGCTAGAGCTTCACTTGGTGTGGTGGAAGTCAAGGCTCTCCCATCTTTTCGATCTAGGGTTTCATCTCCATTTTTTTTCATCAAGACCTTGAGGTAGGGATTTCTTGAGTTCTATATACAAGTTTTGCCATATTGATGTTGATTTAAAAGTGTTCTTGAGGTTTTGTGTTGATTTTAGATTTTGATTCAAAATGTAGAGAGAGTTTTGAATGAGAGTTTGTATCTCAATCTTTTTACTACTTCTTGAGGGTTTTCCCTCTATTAAACTCATGAAGAATGGTTTGATGGAGTTTCTCTTAAAAAATGAGGAAAGTTTGTTTTCATTGAAAACCCTAGAAATTGAGGATTTTTCAAAAAAAAATGAAAATGTCTTTAAAATTATTTGTTTTCTTGTATTAAGAGGATGCATGAGAGTAGTTTCACCAAATGTTTAGCAAAATAGCAATATACTTGATATATGAGATATGAGATGTTATTTTACCATTATTGCTAACACTTGAACTTGTAATGTGGTGAGATGATAATTGTTGAGCACATGGATTGTGAAAATTGAAATCTTGGAGGATGATGTTTGAAAATTTCACATAATCTTGGAATGGCTAGAATGTTGACAAAATGTACATGATGAGAAGTTTTTGCCATGTGTTGATAGCATCGGTTGAGCATGTGGTTATTTTGTGAGATGGCATTGGAAGAAGGAAAAATGAAGAAAGGTTGTGAGATATTAATTGTTGTATCATATTCGCTTTTAAATTCTTATTATTATTGTACATCTTGTCATGAATTGGAAAGTATTTACATACATTGTAATAAGAACTATGGAATTGTTAAAGGGAAAAATACGTTGGTAAGTCCGGTTAGGCAGTGTAAATGAGATTGATAAGTTGGCCTGAGTGTCTGGGGTGAAAGACCGAAAACACGCGCGGAGGAGGTACCACTTCCCTTCTGGTTAGCAACCGGTAAAGTGAGATATTGGTAGAACCTGTACAACCTACTTGCAGACACCAACCTAAGAATTACCAGTGTTATATTTACCACCCCCATTGATTTAAATAATGGAAGTTTTGAAATTGATGAGATTGAAAAATATTATTGAGAACATGGTGATTTTCAATAGTGCATTGAAATGAAATTCCCCTTTATTGTTGGCATTGCATGGCATTACCTTGCTTCTTTTTTTTTTTTATTTTTTTATTGTTGAGGGAATTTGCATAACTGTATATACTTTGTGAGAATTTTCTATTGGGTTTTATACTCACCCCTATGGGATTTGGTGCAGGTAAAGATGTGGTGATCCCGCCGAGTTGAGGGTGTGGATTAATTTGTAAAGCCAAGGGCTATTTTTGTGTGGGTCCGAGAGACCACTTTTGTGTAACCGGGCTTAAGCCTCGGAAGTTATAGCCGTAAGGGCATTTATTTATTTTGAGACTATGTGCTCCACATGCTATAGATTCATGTATTTTCTTACCTATGAATGTATAAATTGCATGTGGAACTGTTATATAAACCATGGAGATTTATGATAAAAAGGTTGGAGATTAACAATGTCTATTCAATGAATGTGGTTAGATGTATTAGATATGTTGGGATTATTTTGGAGTGTGACAACTTTGTATCAGAACTACCGGGTTTGAATAATTGAAGCTCGCGGGAAGTGGTTGTTATACCACAATAGGTTCATTTTTTAACTTTTTTTTTTTGATATTTTAAATTACATGTTATGATTATTCTTTCGTACTCATTAAGTTTTTAAAATTTCTTTAATTATTTCCCTTTCAAAAACCAATATGACAATTTTTTAAAATTCATATATTTTTATTATAAAATAGTGAAGTATTGGAACTATGTCATTTTTTTTATTTTATAACAAAGCATAATTTTAATTATTAATTTTCAATACAACGATTTTAATCTATCTATACTATATATTATAGTAAATGAATATTTGAAACAAAACTCTTAAATTTGTATATATAATTTTATTTACTAGAGACAAAATATAAAAAAAATTAAATATAATTATCTCAGTTTTAATAAATAATATATTTTTTAATTTTGTGTATAGCATGGGGACATGCTAGTTATTTATATGGGGAATTACACACTACTGGGACAGTTTAGGTTTTAGCCTTATAACAAAATAAATCTTGAATTTTTAATTTTATCAATTTAAATCAGAATCTATTGATTTGTTTTTAATCTAACCCATTCACCTATTTTTGTTAAGTAAAATTGACAGAAAAAAAATATTTTAGTCATTAAACTCAATGTAGGGTTTTAGATTTAACGTACAATACATAAAATATGTAAAATATCATTTTTATTGGTTTAATGACTAAAATACTCATTTTTTCCATTGGTTTTACTTTACGAAAATAGACAAATGTTTAGATTGAAAACAATTCAAAAATTTAGAGTTTAAATTAATAAAATTAAAAACTCAAGGTTTATTTTGTTATAAGGCTCAAATCTTAGGATTTTTTTTTTTTAATTTGAAAAAACTAAAAATCCCCATGATATTGATTTGTAATTATGTTTCAATTTTAAAGAACGAATGACAATCACAATCAAACAATCAAAGATAAATTGACACAACGATTTAACATGAAAAAATCACAATTGGAACACCTCCAACTATGATTAAAAAAAAAAAATCATGGGCCAAAACTACAAAATAATCCTCTAAGAAGACAAAAAAAATAACAATAATAATTACATAAGTATACTCTCAATTGCCTAGCGAATCCACGCTCGAATTGAACCGATCCCAATACGCCTCTTCCACCACCATTTTCACCTTGGAATTATCTTGCCCAATGTTGAATCCACAACATTTATGTCGAATCCACAACGATGAGATACTCCGGAATTCACCAAAGCTTTAGGCCCAAGTTCTCTAGAATCCACCGAAGAGCAACTCTCTCTTTTGTGAATAACAAAAAACAAACAAATCTCTTGATGATGTTGATATAAAATTCATGGATCCATGTATCACTCTTAAATCATCAAGGAAACACTCATAAAGCACCCTCAAATATAAAACACTTTTGTTTTTTTTTTATTTCTCTTTAAAAATCTGGAGAACACAAGCTCTAAAACGAGCAAATAGCGCACTTTATAGTAAATTGGATTGCGAAAACCGCTTGAGCGCACATTTCGCCACGCGAGCGATATGAGTAAAGGCGGTGCGAAACATATAGGCTGACCGCTTGAGCGGTAAAACTTCATCCCAGAAGTTCAGGTGCTATGCAAAAATATTGGATAATTCTTTTCTTCGCTCAAGCACACAAATGACAGCTCAAGCAGTCAAACAATTTCGACTGTGTTTTTGCTTTTTGCTTGATCCCCGTACTAATCAGTGAAGTGGCAAACATAAAAGTCTCAATATCACAAACTCCTCTATATAGGCACAATTCGGGTTGAATTCGCATCTAAACATTCATAACTTCATTAAAATAAAAAAGCGAATAAAATTACAATTTATTAAACGGAATTGCCAATTACAAAAATCTAACATATAATTTCTCCAAAAATCTTTGGGAACTAGTTAAAATAACTAAAAATTCAAAAAGTCACCACCAAAAAATTAACTATTGTCTTTACTTTTTTTATACGTCCTTTTGTAAAAAGTTAAAAAAACAACTAAAATAGTTTGTTCCCAAAACAACCCAAGTCTTGTAACATAATAAATTATGAATTTTTAATTTTATTAATTTAAACCCTAATGTTTTGAATTGTCTCTAATTTAAACCATCTACCTATTTTGATTAAGTAAAACTGATAAACAAAAATAATTATTTTAGTCATTATACTCAATATAAGTGTATTTAAATTGTCTAAAATGTAATTTTTTATTGAGTTTAATGACTATAATACTCATTTTTATTGATTTTACTTAACTAAATAAGCACATAATTTACATTGAAAATAACTCAAAATATTAATATTTATTAAATTGATAAAATAAAAAATTTATTTTATTGTGAGAATCAAACTCTATAATTTTTTTTAACATACTTACGTTCCGTTTGTTGGGAATATTTTCTGTATTTTATAATATACAATAGAAAAATGAAAATTAAAATAAAATATTTTTATACTCAATAAAAAATAAATTTATTTAGATAGAAAATATTTTCTATTTTAAGAGGTAAAAAATACCTTCTAAAATAAAATTTACCATTGCGTGTGTGATCGAATTGTTGACTAACAACAATTGGCAGTAATATCATTGTCGGCTACCTAATCCGCGTGGTTTCAACAGCTCCCTTGAATTACTAATAAGAACATGCTTTTCTCCGATCCACCACATAGTGAACCAAACGGTACTATTAGACTTGTGAAATTTATTATAAATTTTATTGGGTTGATTACATTAATAGTCCCTATAGTTTGGGACTTGTGTCACTTTGGTCCTTGACTTTTTAATTGTGACACATTTGACTTTGAATTTTGAATGTTGTTCCAAATAAGGACAATTGAAAATATTATTAGATTTTTCAAGAGTAAAATCGTCAATTTGATAAAATATAAACTAATTTGACAAAAATAAATGTTAAAAAAATATTTTTAATTTTTTTAAAATTATTTTTATCCACCAATGATAAAATTATGTAAAATTAATAAAAATTATATGATTAATTTTTTAAAATTAATTTTACATGATTATTATCCAAACACATAATAATAAAAAAATAAATGTCTAAAAGATTTATCAATTTTACATAATTTTATTTTTAGTAGGTAGAAATAATTTTTAAAAATTCATAAATATTTCTTTGACATTTATTTTTATCAAATTAGTTTATATTTTATCAAATTGACAATTTTACCCTTGAAAAATCTAATTATATATTCAATTGTCCTTATTTGGAACAAGATTCAAACTTCAGGGTCAAATGTGTCACAATTGAAAAGTCAGGGACCAAAGTGACACAACCCCCAAACTATAGGGACTATTTGTGTAATTTGCCCAATTTTATTTTAATAATTTAAACCGGTTAATATATAAAGTTTATTAGGTATTTTATCTCTTTAAAAATATATGTTAATCAGATATTGATAGTCCTTTGATCAGTTCATATTTCTTTTAATGGTAAATATAATTTTAAAAATAAATCGATGGTGCTATATACACCAATCAGTATACTAACTAGTGTATCAACTAGTGTTATATTATAAATTACAAATACGTAAAACCTCTAAAATTATACCACATCATCTATTAGTATACTAATTAGTACATATAACATTATTCAAAAATAAATTGTTAATAAAAATATATTTTGATAAAAAATTATTGATATCTGATCAATATAGTTTTTTACAAAAATAAATTACTTGACGATATGTACGCATTAAATAATTTAAATTACTAAAATATGACTCATAGTGGTAGGGCTGAGCAAGAAATCTGTGAAATTCGTAATCCGATCCAGTCCAGTCCAATCCAGTAAGTTTGGATTGGTTTTTTGAATCCGTGGTTCGGTTCCGGATTGAAAAATTAAAAATCTGTAGTTTACGGATTGGTTCCGGATTGGAACCGATTCAGACCGTGTACAAATAGTCTATATTTTTATTATACACTCTCCTACATAGTATCTTCTCTTGTTTCATATAAAACTTAAATTCAAACCTAAACTCGCATAGTATCTTCTTTTATTACTTTTGTTTGCTAGTTTTTAGTGTTAATTTGTAATAGTCTAAATACTTATGGTGGAACCAGTTTTCTTATGATTGTTTAAATTTTAGAACAGTATATCACTATTATGAAAAGACATGTTACTATTGTGAAACTAATATGGTGTTATATTTATATTTTTATGAAATTAAAGTGTTATATATATTTATTTTGTTATTTAATTATGTAAGTCCGTGATCCTAAACTGATCAAATCCGTATTTAAATGGATTGGTCCGGATTGGTTTCACGATTTAAACGGATTGAATTGATTCCGATTTTTCAAAAATCGTAAATAAAAAATTGATTATGATTTTACTCCAATCCAATCCAATCCAATCCGGACCATGCTCCCCCTCCATAGTGGGCCCTGTGAGTCTAATAACACCATCTAGTAATTGAAGAGAACTGCTCCTTATTAATGGTAATGAAAATGACCACTACTGAATCACCGTCCTTCCAAGCAGGGGAACCATAATTTTTATAATCATTATTATTTTTCGTAAAGCAGGCTTATAAATACATAATTTGAAACACAAAAACAATCAGTGTCACTGCTGTGATGATCCAAACCATTAAAAATTTAGAAAATATCGATAATAATATATCTGTAAAAAGTTAATTTGATTTGATATCAATAACCTATTCATCAAATAACATTTATATTTAGTTTGATATATACATATTTATTTTTTTATATAAATATGTTATTTGATGAACATGTTATTGATATCCGATCAACTTAATTTTTTACAGGTATATTTTTCTCGATATTTTCTAAATTTTTAACGGTTTGAATTATCAAAATAGGACCTGAAATGAGTTCTATGAGCCGCATAATAGTCACAGCTGACTCCCAATCACTAATGTGAGGTCTGAGGATTTGTGTTTGTTTTTGTATTTTGCTTTTGTATATTCAATTTTTTAAAGAAAAATGTTTCAGACCTCTAAATTGTGAGCTCTAGAAGAGCTCTAATATGTGGGCCCCACTGTGTGATTTGATGTTTTTGCCTTTGTTTTATTTTATTTTATTTTTTTTTTAGGTTGCCATGTCACTAGTGCTCTTATTAGAGCTCTATTATTAGAGCTCTTAATCACCACCCTTTTTTAAATATTTTAGTATAATTCACATTAACAAATATACGTTGAATTTATTGCATTGTGTTGAGTGGTAAGTAAAAATATTAATCAGCATATTTGGTTCCTATTTTCAAGATTCATTTTTTAGAAAATTAAAATTTTTAATTCCTTTTTTTTTCACTAAATTTTTTTGATATTCTAAACAATTTTTTTTTTTAATTTTTAAATACACCTAACATAAATATACTTAAAAAATATAATATTTATGAAAAAAAAAACTTTAGAAAATTCACTAAACACCAAAAATATTTTTAAAAAAATGCAAGCATTCAGTACATTTTTCATATTCTTGTGCATTTATTGATTTTTAAAATATTTTTTTTTACAATTATTCTACTTTTTGGATACATCTAAATAAGGTGTATCTAAAAAAAAATTTTAAAAAAATTACGTAAAATTTTAAAAACATTCACTAAAAAAAACACATAAAAAAAAAAACTCAATTTTCAGAAAATTGAAACCAAACGCACTGATTTATATTTCATAATAGGGTTGGACTATTCGCCAGTGCACATTTGTATTGGAGGGTGTTTTGTATGAGTCTTATTTTAATAATCCGAATAATTTATTTTGTAAAGTATGTAAGTATATCATCTATAAAAAAATAAAAAATAAAAGTCGATCTAATATTTATAATCTGCTCATTTTATGTTGTTTGTCTCAAAAAAAGAAAAAAAGAAAAAAAAAGAACAATAAACATAACTTTTAAATTAGACCATTTTAAAAATATAAAAAAAATAAAGTAATAAAATAAAGAATTTATAATTTTCGAATCAAATTATTTTTTATGGATACAAAATGAACAATTTAGATTCTAGATATGAAACCTGTAGTGAGTTGTATAGATTGAAAAAACTATAGTGAACTCTACCTATCCAAATACCACCCTATAGTTTAGATTTTAAATATGAGAGAAACCGAGTTGTTCAAAATATTATAAATTGTCCTGTTTAAGTTTGGTCAATAGATATATATATATTTAATTTGAATTCAATAGATAATGTTTTGAATGTTGTTTTTGTACCTTGTGGTTTGTTCTGTTTGGCCCACCTCATTAAAATGTGCTCCATGTGTGATAAAAGCCAAATTCAAAAAACACATACTTTGAATGAATCATATATCCTCAATCAAAATCATTGTTCCCTCTGTTTGGAAACAAGTATGTTTTACAGCTGACCTCAATTCAAACATGATTTAAAATATAGATAAGCTTCTTCAAACAAAATTATTTGGATATTTTGGGGTTTACATTTTTTTTTTTAATTTATTTTTTTTAATTCAAATAATTTAGGCTTTCGGGTTCTGATTGACTAGAAAAGTTTTTTTTTTTTTTAAAAAGGACAAATTACAAACACCCCCTTGAGGTTTGGTGAAAATACAGATTCTCCCCGAGGTTTGAGAAATTACATCTCGTCCCCTGAGGTTTATATTTCCATAACAAATTACCCCCTGAGGTTTTTATTTTCATACAGATTCTCTCCTAATTTCCTCTAATTTGTTATGAAAATTTGACCCTCAAGGGGCAATTTGTAATTTCTCAAACCTTAAGGGGAATCTGTATTTTCACCAAATCTCGAGGGGTGTTTGTAATTTGCCCTAAAAAAAAATCTAGAGCTCAAAAAGGACAAAAACCAAAGACAGTTGGGGGCCAATTATGAAATTTTTTGTCTAACTCAGCCCATCTAATGTTGAACTCCACAGCCTTTGATCCTAGCCCATAACCATAGTAAGGCCCAATAAGTTTCCAGAATAGCTTGTTGAACCTCCCTGAGTATATCAATCGGCCCATTAGATCCCTTTTTTTTTTTTTGAACATGACCCATTAAATCGTTGTTCCATGTATATATCCTCTTTCGTCTAGTTTAGTGCAATTTATTAAAGTAATTTATAAATTATTTTATATTTTAAAATTTTGTATCAGTGTTTGGTGGTATTACTTATGTTTATTATTTATAAAACTAGCAGTTATTTGATGGTACAATGTGTTATAAAAAAATAATTAAACTATGGTTTTAATTATTTATTTTGATAATGTTGACGCTATCGTTCTATAAAATTATTACTTGAATATTTATATATATTAATTTTAGTTAAATTATTCGTATATTTTGATAATTTTAGTCCTATCGTATTAAATTATAAAATAGTAAAATAAATATTCATTTTAATATTAAAAATAATAGTTAAATTAAAAGAAAAATTAGTAACATAAAATTAAAAGTAATTCAAACTATTTAATTTTCTTTTATATTTATTTGGGAAATAAAAATATGTAGAAATAGAAATTACGTAAATTTATTAAAAAATTAAATATAAATATGTTGTAGTTGGATTATCATATAATGATTTTATATGATATATATCTTAAATTATAAAATTATAAAATAAAATTTTTAATTAAATTAAAATATCAATTATATAAAAAAAAACTTCAACAACGACACCAAAAAAGAATCACGTAATAATATCTAAACCCAAAAAAAAAAATTAATAATGAAAGCATCCAAATGATAGATATATTTCAGTGTGTGAAGTGATTAATTATCTGTAATATAATATCAAAATATAAAAACTTACTGTTTAATAATTGAAAAAGTAACTCAACTAGTAAATTCAAACTTTAGAGGTTTCTCGAGAAAATCATTGTTGTGTAAGTTTTTCCTCCTATGAGTTGTGATTATATAAAATAATATAGAAAATGAAATATAATTTCATATATAAAGTCACTGTCAAATTTAAATGGCAAATCTATAATATAGAATTGGAATTGGATATAGAATAATACACGGAAAAATAAGAAAAAAAAATCAATTTAGTATTAAAAAAATCGTAATGCCTTTGAAAGAATTAAAAAGAAAAACATGAAATGCAAAATTAGTATTGAGTTTATGAATTATCTCAATTTGCCATGAAAAACATATAGAAAGGAAATATTTATGAGAAATAGAAATAGTTTAAATAAATTTAAAAAAAAAATTTAATTGCCTAAAAATTGACAGATGAATTTTTAAAATTTGTATTTTCTTATTATTAACTTTTAGCTTTAAAAAAAAAAAATTATGCAAAACATGTAATTTAACAAGCACAACACAAGAAAATCATGAACCACCCTGACAATATTACGTCGTCGTTGGCATGTATGAAAATATCTTATTCACTTGCATTGTTTTATATAATTTTTTTAATTATTTTTTATTTGTACGACATTACTTACCACATTATTCAATAAGAATTTTTTTCCCTTTCGTTGGTCAATTATGAAAAATTATGTTTATATAGTATTACTGATGAGAGGATAATTTATGTGAAAATTGAGCTGAGCTCGGCAATGGGTCATTATGGGCCACAATACGAAGGGCTGAGTAAAAAGGCCTTAAAGTTAGTCCGGTCTCGAAAGGCCTAAAGTTAGTCCGGTCCTAGAAGGCCTTTTTGTTATCTCGGTCCAGAAGAGCGCTGTGGATAGTTCGGTCAGCAAGGTCGCCACACTCAGAGTTAGGCCGGTCACAGAGTGCCGCTAGCTCGGTCAGACCTAGTAAATTGTTAGCACGGTCTTAGCAATACTATGGTTGGCGCGATTGGGGCAGGAAGAGCCGAGGTAAGAGCAGTGAAAGGAAGGACCGAACTAACGATAGTTTGGTCTACTCTGTGGCTCGGCATAGCCATACTTACCTCGGTCCTATTAGAACTTGACCATGGTAAAACCATCTCACTTGGTTTAAGCAGTGAGGGGGGTGTTGAAGGATAAGCATTATCTTTCAGGAGTGTGAATCCTAGGAGGACTCTACATGGAAGAGTAAGAATCCTACTAGGATTGGGCCACGCAGAACCTATAAAAGCTCACAACATCACCTATGGAGAGGGAACACAACTTTGATTTCTGAATACACAGAGCTTTTGTCTACTTGTCTAATTTGCTGACTTAGGCATCGGAGAGGTTTCCGGCACGCACCCGCCGGCTAGCTTACGTTTGTGTTTTCAGGGAGTAAAACGACAACGTACGAAGGAGCGCAGACTTGATCAACAGGATTATACGAGACGGTTTATTTCTTTCCCGTACAATTGGCGCCGTCTGTGGGAATAAACAGAACGAACAAAACCTCTTGATTAAGTTTTCCATGCTAATAAAAAGTAATGGCGCACAACGAAGATTTGCCGCAGTCCGCCATTGATGGACAAACCCCAGAAGGAGGTGGGAGGCGTGAAGGTTTGCCTCCTGTTCCTTCCATGGCGGACTTGGAGCCCCAACGACATAACCCAGGAGGGATGCTAGAGGGAGGCGGAATAACAGCCCCCGTCACTCTCGTTCACAAAGTCCTGACAGACAAAGGCGAAGGATTGATCCTCAAGTTCTAGAGGATCGCGTGAAGGAGCAGGACGAATTGATACGACGAATGGCGGCGGACATGGAGATTATGAAACGCCAGATGAAGGGAAAAGGAGTGGCGACAGGAGAAGGGCGCAAAAGCAGGACGCCCCCTTGCGACTCAGAAGACCGTGGTAGGAATACCACACCATTACAAGCAGAGAGTAGAAGCTTCAGGACAGACGATACTCAATCCAGAGCCTCCAGGACTCGTTGCTCCAGGTCTGAGAGAACGAGGATAGAGAGGTCGTATACTGAGGGAAGCACCTATCGGCCCTCGCGCACAAACCAGACATCATCCAGGCAGACGGAATTGCCAAGATCATTCAACTTACGGACCGTAGTGGAAGAAAGGGCACGATGGAAGGAGGATAATAGGACACGCGACCCTCGCAGGGTATCTGCCCTTCAACTGTTGGCTCCTCGGATGCATGGAAGCGTCGAGGTTGGAATGCCATTACCACGACCTGCCTACGAACCAACGGATAAAGCATTAGCGAGGCTGCAGACCTCGCCGTTTGTTCCGGCAATTGAAAACAGCGCCCCTACCTTCAGGCTTCCTTCAGCCCAAATTCACCACGTAGGAGGGGAAGATAGACCCCTACATGCACCTAAGCCACTTCCGCCAGGTTATGGCGGTATATTGTTGAAACGAGACTTTGATGTGCATCCTCTTCCCATCAAGCCTTGGCGACCTAGGCTTGACCTGGTTCGAAAAACTTCCAGAAGGCAGCATAGCCTCCTGGGCGCAACTGGCGGAGGCGTTCGTAACAAGGTTCAGAACGAACACCAAGACGCCAGTGGAGATCGACCAACTTCTCTCCATTGACATGGGCGACAAAGAGACACTTAGATCCTACAATAGTCACTACTGGGAGACCTTCAACCAGATTGGGGACTGTCCTACCAATCTCGCCATCGCACAATACAAAAGGAGCCTTCCAGTTGGGAACAGACTAAGGGACTCAATCACTATGACGTCACCCCTAACAATGGAAGCCTTAATGGAAAGAGTGCACCAGCACATTAGGGTGGAAGAGGATGGCGCTCGTGCCAAAACAAAATCTGGCACGACCGCAATACTGGAGAAAAAGGCCTCAGCAAAGGTCAACACGGTAGACCGTTCGAGCAAAAACGGACGAGGCAAGCGGGATAACGAAGAAGACCAGGATAAAAGATGGTTGAGAGTCCGCACTGCCATTACCACGGTATTCAAAAAGCCAATCTACCGGATTCTAAGCGAGATATGCGATGAACCTTTCGTCAGATGGCCTGCTAAGCTAGGAGAGGCTCAAAAGGACTACGACGAAAGGTCACGGTGCACCTTCCATAAAGAAAAGGCGCACCGCACTGAAAATTGCATGCCATTGAGGCAGCACCTGGAGGAGTTGGTGGCAGCAGGTCACCTGGATAAATACATTGAAGGAGGGACGCAACCAGCCCCCCAGGACCACAATAACCCCAACGGGATGCCAATCGACGCCCCACCTCAAGGTGTAATCAATGTGATACATGGAATCTTCGAACCTGAGCGTGTATGCGAGCTCAAAGGGTCGATCAAGAAGGTTGAGCACTTAAGGGAGGTACTAAGTGCACAACCTACCATCAAAAAAGGAAAGACAGAGGCCACGAACATCATGTCTTTTTCAGATAGAGACTTGGCGAGGATATATTGTCCCTACAATGATGCCCTGGTTGTCACTCTCCGAGCCAAGGATTTTGATGTCAAGCGGATTTTGATTGATCAGGGTAGTTCATGTGAGATAATGTATTACGAAACATTCAAACAATTGAAGCTACAAGACAAAGACTTGGCACCTACCTTATCTCCCCTGATTGGATTCAACTCAATGCCAGAATGGCCAGTCGGCAAAATAATCCTACCAGTCAGAGCAGGAAGCGTGACAAAACAAGTGGAATTCTGGGTGTTGAAAGTCCCCTCCACTTACAACATAATCTTGGGAAGAACATGGCTACATGCCATGCGATCGGTAGCGTCATCTTACCATCAAGTAATGCGATTCCCCAACGATACCGGGGTAATTGAAGAGGTCTTTGGAGACCAAATCATGTCCAAGCAATGCTTTGTTACGGTTAATGGCAGCCGCGCTGCCAAGGGATATGTTCATTCGGTGGAAGAACCTGAGAGCAATGAACTGTTCGCAGACGTCGGCAAAGCAGCTAATCAAAAGGCGGTGGAAGACTTGGTAGAGGTAAGAATAGATGAAAAGAACCCGGATAAGTTCTTTTTGCTCGGTTCGTCGTTGTCCAGCACTGAGAGATTAGAGGTCTTGGAATTTTTGACCTCTAACATCGAAGTGTTTGCCTGGACGCCATACGACATGCGAGGCATTGATCCCAACTTCATCTGTCACCAACTCAATGTCCACCCATCCGCCAGACCAATCATTCAACGCACACGCAGATCGGCACTCCACCACGCCGAGATAGTGGCGGAAGAAGTGGGAAATCTACTAGAGGCAGGAGCTATCAGAGAGGTGCACTACCCCAGATGGATTTCTAACACAGTCGTGGTGCCAAAGAAGAATGGCAAATGGCGTGTCTGCGTCGACTATAAGACAATCAACAAAGCATGCCCAAAGGACAGCTTCCCCCTACCACGAATAGATTAACTGGTAGACCTAATGGCGGGACACAACCGACTTAGCTTTCTTGATGCGTACAGAGGCTACCATCAGATCGCCATGTACAAACCAGACTAGGAGGTCACGTCCTTTACAACTCCAAGAGGACTGTATTGCTACAAGGTCATGCCCTTTGGCCTGAAGAACGCAGGGGCAACATTCCAGAGAATGGTCACCAAGATGTTTGAGCCATTGCTAGGCAGAACAATAGAGGCTTACATCGACGACATGGTGGTCAAGAGCAAGGATAAGAACGACATCTAAGAGACCTCGGTGAGATGTTCCAGATTCTGAGGAGGCACAAGTTGCGCCTTAATGCATCTAAGTGCGCATTCGGTATATGATCTGACAAATTCCTGGGCTTCCTGGTGACAAACCGGGGTATAGAGGCAGACCCCTCCCAGATCAAAGTTATTCAGGATCTAGAAAGACCTCACTCAGTAAAAGAAGTGCAGCATCTCACCGGCATGGCAGTTGCACTCAACCGATTCATTAGCCGGTCGTCAGACAGACTACGACCATTTTTTCAAGCACTAAAGGCCAAGTTCGAGTGGGACGAAGAATGCGACCACGCTCTGGAAAACTTGAAAGAATACATGTCTTCTCCACCACTGCTTGTCACCCCAGTACCTGGAGAAGAACTCTTCCTGTACCTGGCAGTCTCCCAGCACGCAATTAGCGAAGTGTTGGTCTGTGCAGAAGGAATCCAACATCTACCCATCTTTTATGTCAGCAAGACATTGCTGGGCGCCGAAACCAGGTACTTGCCACTGGAAAAACTGGCCTTAGCCTTGATGATGGCCTCAAGGAAGCTATCACACTACTTTCACGCCCACAGCATAGTCGTCCTCACAGCTTTCCCATTAAAAGCTTTGTTTGAGAGGGCGAACTTTTCTGGGCGAATCTTGAAGTGGACAGTAGAGTTGGGACAATATGACATCAAGTTCCAACCCAGAACCGCAATGAAAGCTCAAGCTTTGGCAGACTTTGTCGCAGAATTCACCCCAGGAAGTCATCATATCTGCCCAGTCGACCTGACTGAAACAACCAAACTAGGGATGGAAGTTGACGTCGGAATAACGCAACCCCTGGTGCAAGTTACCCAAACAGACCAGAGTGAAGTAAGGGAGGAAGAAGAAAACCATACTACACCAAGCCAAGACTCACCAACAAATAAAGGCTTGGTACAACTAGATAACAAGGGGTAGACAGCAAGCATGGACCCTGAAGAAGATACCAGCAACGTTCTTGACCCCAAGGCATCATCTGATCCCTTCACTTGCTGGAAGTTGTTCGTTGGAGAGATGTGGAAACTCTTTGTGGATGGAGCATCCAATCGGCATGGAGCAGGACTCAGCATAGTCCTCATCTCTCCAGACGGCCTAGTAGTGGAGCAAGCAGTCAACCTTGGCTTCCCAAACAACGAAGCGGAGTATGAAGCGCTTCTTGCAGGCCTCAAATTAGCAATCTACATGAAGGCCATCGAGCTAATGGTTTACAGCAACTCACAGCTGGTGGTAAACCAAATATCTGGTGACTACGAAGCAAAGGATGACAGGATGGCCAAATACCAAGAGTTGGTCAGAACAGAGATCAAGAAATTTGAAGTGATGCGGATAGAACAAATCAGCAGGGAGGAAAACAGCAGAGCAGATGAACTAGCAGGTTTTGCTTCAATGGCAGATACTACCATCCCTCATCCGTTGTTGATTGACTACCTACCTAGACCAAGCATTAAAGATCCCGAAGCAGAAGAGGTATGTTGCGCGGAGCTAGGCCCTTCTTGGATGGATCCCATCATCCTGTTCTTAAAAGACGGCATCTTACCAGAAGAGAAGAAAGAGGCCAACAGAATAAGAGTGAAGTCGCAGCGATTTTGGCTCTCCCCATCTTTGGCATTGTACACAAAATCATTCTCAGGACCCTACCTAAAGTGCGTCTACCCCAGCAAAGTGGAAGCATTCTTATTCGAGATACACGAGGGCGTATGCGGAAGCCATCAAGGAGGAAGATCACTAGCATACAGAGCAATTTCGCAAGGATATTGGTGGCCATACATGCAAGCAGATTCAGAAAAGTATGTCAAAAAGTGCGAGAAGTGTCAGAGGTTCGCACACCAAATACACCAACCTGCCAGAGAACTTCTACCTCTAACTAGCCCATGGCCCTTCGCAATATGGGGGTTGGACATAGTAGGACCACTTCCAACAGCACTAGGCAACATAAAGTTCTTTCTTGGAGCAACCGACTACTTCACAAAATGGGTGAAGGCAGAAGCATTGGCATCAATCAAGGAAAAAGACGTAAAAAAGTTCGTCTGGCAGAATATCATCACCCGGTTTGGCATACCAAAAGCCCTAATATCAGACAACGACACTCAGTTCGACGGCAGAATCTTTAGAGGCTTTTGTGAAGAGTACAAGATAGAGTTCTACAATTCTACACCGGCATATCTCCAAGCAAATGGTCAGGCAGAAGCATCAAACAAGGTAGTCTTGGATGGATTAAAGAAAAGGTTAGAGAAAGCCAAAAGCAAGTGGGTAGAAGAGCTCCTTCATGTTTTATGGGCTTACCGCACCACACCTCGGCGGTCAACAGGAGAAACTCCATTTTCCTTAGCCTATGGTATGGAGGCAGTAATCCCACTAGAAGTTGGCCTCCCCACAATTCGAAGCGAGAATTTTGATCTAGACTTGAATGGCGAAGCCATAACATTGGAGCTCGACCTTGCAGAGGAAAAAAGAGACAGAGCACTGGTTCACATTGCCTCATACCAACAAGAGTTATCCAGGAAATACAACAAAATAGTGCATCCAAGGCAATTCAAGATCGGAGATTGGGTGCTGCGCAAAGTGATGGGAAACACCATGGTACCGGGGGATGGCAAGTTAGGGCCTAAATGGAAAGGACCTTACAAAGTGGTTGGACTGGTAGGCAAAGGGGCATACCACTTAGAAGATAAGGATGGCAAGGCAATTCCCAGGCCATGGAATACTGCCAATCTCAAGTTAATTTATTTTTAACTTTTTTTCTTTAAAGTATGTGTAATTTTTTCCTCTCTCAATAAAACAAGTAGTTTCTTTCCAGTATAGACGTTTCCTTCTGTAAAAGTTTGTTTTAGTGAGTTAGGTGAGTTCGGGGTATTAAAAACACAGTTGGCCGGAATAACCAACTGCGACCCTTCCTAAGCCCAGGATAAGGATCCAGGCTGCAAGACGTTTGGTCGGAATAACCAAACATTTTATTCTAGGTTGGCTGGAAAAACTAACTTAGAGGTTGGTTGGAAAAACCAACTTAGAGGTTGGCTGGATTAAATCAACACCCTTCCTAAGCCCAGGATAAGGATCCAGGCTGCAGGACGTTTGGTCGGAATAACCAAACATTTTATTCTAGGTTGGCTAGAAAAACCAACTTAGAGGTTGGCTGGATTAAACCAACACCCTTCCTAAGCCCAGGATAAGGATCCAGGCTGCAGGACATTTGGTCAGAATAAATAAACATTTTATTCTAGGTTGGCTGGAAAAACCAACTTAGAGGTTGGCTGGATTAAACCAACACCCTTCCTAAGCCCAGGATAAGGATCCAGGCTGCAGGACATTTGGTCGGAATAACCAAACATTTTATTCTAGGATTGGCTGGAAAAACCAATTTAGAAGTTGGCTGGATTAAACCAACTCTTAAGTACTCTTTAGCCGAAGTAAGGGTATAGGCTGAAAAGTGGTTGGCTGGATTAAACCAACTCTTATTACCCTTCAGCCGAACTAAGGATATTGGCTAAAGAGTGGTTGGCTGGATTAAATCAACTCTTAGTACTCTTCTGCCGAAGTAAGGATATCGGCTAAAGAGTGGTTGGTTGGTATGGCCAGTCTGATTACAAGATTGAGACCGGGATGAATTATCTCGGCAAGAGAATGCACTACTTCATTTAAACTACAGTAAGAAAGCAAGTACAAGAAGAGCAGCAAACCGAGATAATAGAAGATTTTCATTAGCAAAGTTTAAAGCAAATACAAAGAAGGGTCCCCCAGCCCGGTTACAAAGTCCAAAGAAGAAAAGAAATTACAAAATTAGTTGAACAGATCATCAAGATCAGCATCTATATCAACCCGAAGACCGGTCTCAGAGGGTAGTGCGGTCTCGGTTGCGAGCTCGGTGTCTACTGGAAGCACAGTATCAGTCGGCAGCTCGTTAGTCAGGTCTTCAACCGTTGGCTCCAACCGAGCTGATTGATCGGCAGGTTCATTGACAACCGGGATATTATTGGGCTCGGTGTCTTCATCATCATCTGAACCCTGAAGAAACTGTTGCTGAACGGATGCAGCGTACCCCGCCAGTGAGCTCGGTATGAAGTACTGAGGAGGATTGTAGACCTCGGTCTCAGGCTCACAACCGAGCTGCACCACGGCTGCCCTCCAACCGCATTTAAAGAATAAATCTTTAGCTGCCTCACATTGTTGCATGTAGAGGGCCTCCCCCTCCTTGAAACCTTCAGCATTGGCATCATCCGCCTTCTTTTTTAGTTCGGCGATCTCTGCGTTTTTCTTTCCTTCGAGCTTGGCTAGCTCACGCAGGTACTTGTCCTTCATCACGGTCAGGGCCCTCTGTTTGTCAGCATTAGCTGAGGAAACTAGCCCGGTCAGACGGGTTACCTCGGCTTCTAGCTCGGCCGTCTTCTGTTGGGACTCCTTTAGTTCGGTGGTTTTGACTTCAGCTTCTGCCATGGCCTGCCTTGTTGTCTTCCTAAGCTCCAACACTCGCTTGTGTGCAATTTGACTCTTTTGCATGGCCTGAAAAAGAATGGAAAGAAAAAAAAAAAAAAAACTAATGACAAAACTGAGCAAAAAGTTGGAAAAATTAGAGAGACAAGAGGAGCTACTGACCAGGATCATTGATTTTGTTGCCGATCGAATGGCCTTGAGCTCGGTCAAGTGCTTGTGATGCTCCATATCAGGGGGCAGACATACACTTTTAGCTAGATTGAAGGCTAGCATATGGTCTTTATCAGCCACCACTGAGTCATCACAAATAGCACGGTTTTTGAAAGTCATTTTTGGAGTCCATTTAGAGGAGCTAGCTGGGTCGGCGCGCTCCGGTTGCGGACTCGGTGGAGGGCTTGGTGGAAGACTGGTTTCATCTTCATCAACAAGGCGTTGCTCGGTTTGGGTAGTCCGGGCGCGCTTGCTTGGGCGTGATGAAGAGGGTTGTTGAGATGGAAGGGCCACCACTATTTCCTGAGTCTGGTTTTGTGGCGATGCTTCGGCTCGGTGGGTTTTGGTTAAAAGGGCCCTTACTCTGTTCCTCTTCGCCATTTCTTCTTCTTCGGTAGTACGAACCAGGTTAATTTGTGGCAAGTTGGGGTCCGGTTCAGGAGAGGCTTCCAGTAAGAAGTCTGTCACTCTGGCTTTTCGTCGGCTGCTGTATCTGTACATCGGTTCAAAATTCAGCAGCTTGGCCCAACTTCTGTTTGGATATCGTAGTGCGGCGCGGAGAGTGTTCAGATTGGGATAACTGTATAGTGATTGAAGATAGGCTGAATCTGCATAAAGAAGACAACTGTTAGTTCGGTTCAGGAGTAAGAAACCGAAATAAAACAAAAGCGTGCAATGAAACCGAAGTAATTATACCAGGGGTTCCTTTATTCCAGTTTATACTGCGGCCTGGGATCTGGGCTTGGTAGTCTTCAAAATTGCCAGATACCCAGAAAAAATTATCATCATTTAAGTCTTTATCCGGAGTGTCCTTTATTATTTTCTCACGCCGGCGTCGTATTCTTAGATAATAGACCCAACCGTCTTCTTTTGATCCTAAGGAGTATTGATGGAAGAGTTCAGCCAAATCGAGGTTAATGCCAGCTCGGCGGTTTAGCTCGGCTATACCATTAATTATGCGGTATGAGTTTGTGGAAAGCTGGGTTGGGCATATCCTGGTTTGCCTAAGGAATTCACAAAGCAAGGGTTGAACAGGGAATCGTAGTCCGGTCTCTATTATGGACAGGAGGGTAAAGGGTACAAAGCCTTGGTTTTCCTATGGTGTGATATCTTGTTTGGCTAAGGTGAGATGGACGTCGTCAGGAATATTATACTCCCTTCGGAATTCGGCCAAGCCACCAGGTGTTTCTACTAAAAACCTATATTTACCCATTTTAGTCTTAAGTTATGTATAAATTAAGCTGAGTGTTAGCTCGGTCGCAGAAGTGGGCTGGGTAGCTCGGTTGAGCGCTCAAAGGAGTGCCTGGGCAACCTAAAGTCTGCAAAGTGAAAAAAAAAAAACACAGGTGTTAAGCACAGACCGTTGGACTGTGCTAAAGAGAAATAAAGGCAACATATATCAAGTCTTAGTTCGGCTATGTGGCATACTACGGGTTTTTAGCTCGGTTTAAGCAAGGGGTTTGTTAGCTCGGTCTGGGCGAGCGGTTCGATATCTCGGTTAAAAGGAAGGTCTTGTTAGACCGGTTGAGCTTGTAGGGGCAGCTTTCTTAGTTTGGTCTAAAGCTAAGAATGCTGGTTTGGCCCCGAGACATAGCTCGGTCGGAATTGAGGTTTCCCAGTGCACCAATTGCAGACTTAGTTCGGATTGTTATCTCAGCTAAAATGAATCAAAAGCTGGTGACTTATGGAAACTAATGGCATGGCATGAAGTGTTAGTTCGGTTGGTTAGTCTGGCTGGATTAACATCAGCTACAAATAATTTTTTAGTCCGGTTGCATCATGATTTTGGATCAAGTACAGCGTTCTACAGGTCGTTTTCATGAATTCAAGTGGTTCTTGTGAGGTTTTTTCCAGAAAAACGCAAGGCAAAACAAATGGAAATAAAGTGTTTTGCAAAAACACTAACGCTATGCTATAGATGGTAAAAAGCAAAGGGCGAAAACAACAAAAAACAAGGCAGATTTGTGATGCTTACCTGATGAAGATCAAAGAACCTAGAGGATGGGAGCAAACGACAGCAGCAGAACACGAGCTCTTTCAGAAAACGAAGAACCAAAGAAGCTCAGGAACGGGAGAGAGAGAAGTGGAAGTGAATAGTGTGGTGAGTGATTTAAAAGACAAAGAGTTTTGTTTTGATGCAAGGACCAAAGGCGGGAACTGTTCAAAAAACGCGAGGTACGAGGGCGGCGTGACAGCTGCCTTCAGCCAATCAGAGCATGCCACGTGTCATTGGAATGAGAAGCGATTTAGTTGTTGTGATTGAAGAGACGTTTTGACCGGACAGGTATAGATCGGCTTGAGTTCAGCTCGACTGGAAAGGCTAAGGAGTTTAGCTCGGCTGGAAAGGCTTAAGAGATCAGCTCGGTCGTGGGACTAAGGATTTTTAGCTCGGCTGGAGGACAGGTAATCCCTATCATGTTGCACAGATGGAATTAAGGGGCAATTAAGAGGGTAGTTTATGTGAAAATTGGGTCGAGCTCGGCAATGGGTCATTATGGGCCACAATACGAAGGGCTGAGTAAAAAGGCCTTAAAGTTAGTTCGGTCTCGGAAGGCCTAAAGTTAGTCCGGTCCTAGAAGGCCTTTTTGTTATCTCGATCCAGAAGAGCGCTGTGGATAGTTCGGTCGGCAAGGTCGCCACACTCAGAGTTAGGCCGGTCACAGAGTGCCGCCAGCTCGGTCAGACCTAGCTAATTGTTAGCACGGTCTTAGCAATACTATGGTTGGCGCGATTGGGGCAGGAAGAGCCGAGGTAAGAGCAGTGAAAGGAAGGATCGAACTAACGATAGTTCGGTCTACTCTGTGGCTTGGCATAGCCATACTTACTTCGATCCTATTAGAACCTGACCATGGTAAAACTATCTCACTTGGTTTAAGCAGTGAGGGGGGTGTTGAAGGATAAGCATTATCTTTTAGGAGTGTGAATCCTAGGAGGACTCTACATGGAAGAGTAAGAATCCTACTAGGATTGGGCCACGCGGAACCTATAAAAACTCACAACATCACCTATGGAGAGGAAACACAACTTTGATTTCTGAATACACAGAGCTTTTGTCTACTTGTCTAATTTGCTGACTTAGGCATCGGAGAGGTTTCCGGCACACACCCGCCAGCTAGCTCACGTTTGTGTTTTCAGGGAGTAAAACGACGACGTACGGAGGAGCGTAGACTTGATCAACAGGATTATACGAGAAGGTTTATTTCTTTCCCGTACAACTGATATAAAAAAATTTAAAATAAATAAAAGTATTATAGGAGTGTACATGGATCGGATTGATCCAATTTTAGAGTAAACTAGAAACTGAATTGTAAGAATTGGTTCTAAAAAAATTAAAATCGTAACCAAACAGTTAAATTGCGAAACCGAACCCAAATCGAACCAGAAAAACCGGTTTGATTCAATTCGATTTTACGGTTCTAGAAATTTTATGTAATAATAAATATGATATATATTTTATGTTAGTAAACAAATTAATGATAATAATTTGGTTAAATTGGTTAAAGTTTATCAATTTCACAATTAAGGCTGTGGAGAAATAGTTCGGAAATACTCTTTAGATCTAGTAGGACGCTCGTGATCACCTAAAAAGGAATGAACGCTCCGGTCGGGGATGCCGGAATTAGCACTCCGACGGATAAGTCAATGTATACTCTCTTGGTTGCTTATATCTCAAGTTAAACTTATTTGTTCTCACATGCCTCTTTTGGCTGGTGCTCCTCTTATTTATAGTCATCCTCGATGTTGATGGTTGGGCCCACCTTTCGTCCAATGAACAATCGCTCATTTGGCTATCTCTTCATATTCAGTCCAATCTACAACTGATACAGAGGCCGATCTGGATATTCGGCCTCTGTCCCTCGGGGCTGGCGCCATATAGGACATAATCTAGTTTCCTTCTTTATTATATTCGGCTATCCTACGTAATAATTTACTCGGCCCCCACAATTGCCCCCCAAATATCCTACTAATGTCAGTTAGACGACATGTTTGGTTTTGGACTTAGAGGGTTAAAAAATACGACGATTTCTCTTATTCCAATGCAAGCGTCAGAACGCCTACTTTTTTTAGGCATGATTACAATTTCCCGCCCCTTCGTACGCTTCATTCATTTAATACGATTTGAAACCGTGTTGTCTCTTCGTTTGTATGCTTTTTCGAATGCACAAGGTTTCTCGTTGGCTGTCAGTTCACCTCCCTCGCTTCACGCCCTCTGCAACTTTTTTCCATTCTTCATTGTTCTCATTTCTTGTAAGTTCTTTTCTCTTCCATTTCGACTTCTTTTCCTTGTTTGTTTACTGTTTAGAGTGTCCATTTTACCTTCTATGATGGCAAAACATCTAAGAGCCCTTCTTTCGGCGGAGCAAGTCTCTGGTTTCCGTCGTCATTTTTCCATTCCTGATGACGTCCATCTGTCACTCTTGGCAGAGAACGTGATTGACACAGAGAGGACTGACGAAAGTACCATCGTCTTTCCTCTCATGTTAATTGCTGAGGGGGGAGTCCGTTTCCCCCTTTCATCCACTTTTGAGGGATGTCCTTCGCCATTGGGGTTTAATCCCTTCTCAACCGAACGTGAATTTTTTCATAATAATAATGGAGATTGTAGAACTAAACCAACGCCTTAGGCTTAACCTTGGAATCCCTGTCATTCGACATATGCCTTGGCCAAATCCACTGGTCAGCAAGGGCGCTATTTCCTCAAGGCCAAGGACACCGACCATCATCTGGTGATAATGCTTGCCAGCTCTGGTATTAATGATGTCATGGTTGTTGTTCGTGACAACTGGGAATTCGGCGAGGCCGAAGATCGTCAAGATCCAGTGCCTAGGCGAAGAGGCGAACCAGGTTGCCGTTTAATCCCCCACACGTTTTTATTAAATATTTACTTGGTTCAACTTCTACGTACTTACTGTTTTATCTATGTAGGAAACGACTTGAAAAAAAGTTCTCATTTCGGCCGACGAAGCTGTACTCGCGCAGATCAAAGCCACACTCCAGTTCTTCGGCCATCCGAATCTTCAGAAACAGGGAAGGGCGACCATATTCTTTTGAGATATGAGCTGACCTACACTACCTTTTCGGCCGTCGATAATATTCCGATTCCAAGGGGTGAACAGCACCTTACGACGCTTGTTTTTCCCAGCTTCAAGAACCTTATCCAGATTGGTTTTGAGGTATCAGACTCAGAGCCGGTGGACGAACAAGTAGCCGAAGGGGTCACTGATCAGCCGAATCAACCACCCCAGGACGGATCTGACGGATCAGAGGAAGAGGTTAACGTGGCACTAAATTTGGCTTTTGAAGAAGCCGGCTTTAATCCTCTATCCACTTATGGCCGAACCGACGTGTCCTTCGAAGACAGTTTCACCGACTTGGGGGACCTACCCAGCTCGTATCCTGACAACATAGCTGGCGAATCGTTCACTCAAATGGCCAGGCAAATGAATGCCGAGAGGATGGCTGCCCGTCGGAGGGCCAAGGCCGAGCGAAATAAACCTCCGCCCCATCCACCCGACGCTAGGGAAGAGACTCCACCTGCTCCCGTTGAGGTGGTTCAGACTGATGTGGCCGATACGGAGCCTGTTGTCGATCAACAGGACTAGGTGGAGCAAAAGGGGGAGAAACGTCCGGCCGAACAAGAGGTCGATTATTCGAAAGACCTAGTGGATAAACGGCTACGAATGGAAGAGTCAGACTTAGTCGTGCCGTTTATAATACAACTAAGGATAAGGAACACGTCGATTGCTTCCGATGCATCGATTGTAAAAGACCCTGCTGTGGCTTTGAGCTTGGCCTCCTCCATTTCTCTGCCGGTTGATAGAGCAACCTTTAGGGCAGAGCACGATCTACTCTCCATCACATTAGCCGCTCAGTCGGCGATATTGGTACGTGATCTTTGTAATTGTGCAAAACTAATCAAAGAAAATTGTATATTGGTTTACCGATTTCTTATTTTTTAGGCGGCGGGAAGGATAGCGGAGATTGGTCGTCGCCAACATGACACTATCGAACAGATCGGCTTTCTCACGACCGAAGTGGAAAACAAGAAGGGGAAGGCAGCAGAGGCCTCTCTTAGAGCCGAATCTGAGGCCATGAAAGCGGCAGCAGAGAAAGCGAGGGCCGATGCCGAAGGAGATAAGGCTAAAGGTGCTGACGACTGAGATTGACCGCCGAGGAGAGGGCGAGTGCCAGCAAAGAAGCGCTCAAACTAGCCAACGAGACAATTGCCAAGTTGGAGGCCGATTTGGAGGAGTCAATGAGGGCGATGGCGAGCGCCGAATTCGAGATCTCCAAGTCGTTCCAAGCTGGCAAGGATGCGACTTTGGAAAATTACGTAGAAGAAGTGCCGAAGTTCGAGAACAGGGGGTTCAAACACAGCT
Organism: Camellia granthamiana; assembly: GCA_036172215.1. Taxonomy (NCBI): domain Eukaryota; kingdom Viridiplantae; phylum Streptophyta; class Magnoliopsida; order Ericales; family Theaceae; genus Camellia; species Camellia granthamiana. The sequence goes on from CM069905.1 coordinate 85,228,188, forward strand.
GGCTCAAAGCCTTAGCTGCCGCTAACGTGATATCGGAGCAGCCGATTCCGTACGAGCAGGTAGGCGTTGAGCCGCTAGAGTCTAACCCTGAAAACTAACCTACAGCAAGTATTTTTTCGTTTTATTTTGGTATTCTGTGTATATAGATTTTGTTAGACTTTGTTAGAATTTCAATTGTTTGTTTTTGTCAGAAGCTAACGTAGGGTAGTTTTCATTTGTAAAATGACTTCTGTTTGTGCTCAATTTATTAATGAAAATTGCTTTTGCCTTTCTGCCTTGCTTGTGCCTTTCTGCTTGATGAATGTGCTTGTTAATTGGCTAAGTAAGATGTAAAAACATGAAATGTGATGAACAAACCACTGACTTAATCCAGCGCAAAAATAACTGTATAGCACTGCAACTTAGCCGAATATATTAGTGAATCTGCCCTTGCTCCAGCAAGTTGATGAACAGGACTGTCGAAAAACGGTAGTTCAGGCATTTGCTGGGGCATAGGAACGCCTTAACGCATGGCATTGATATCTAGATTGAATAGATTGATAAATCTAATTGAAAAATCTGCCCTTGCCTCAGCAAAATTGAACAAGACCGCCTAAAAATAGCAGTTCAAAGAATCTACTAGGGCATCATGACAATTCGGCGCGGAGCTCTAATATTTAGGCCGAATAGATTGGTGAATCTGCCCTTGCCCCAGCAGGTTAATGAATGGGACCGCCTGAAAATGACCGTTTAAGGATTTGCTAGGGCACAGTAGCAATTCGGCTCGGAGCTCTGGTATTTAGGCCGAATAGATTAATGAAGCTAATTGATAAATCTGCCCTTACCTCAGCAAAATTAAACAGGACCGCCTAAAAATGACAGTTCAAAAAATCTGCTGGGGCATTATGATAATTCGGCTCGAAGCTCTGATATTTAAGCTGAATAGATTGATAAATCTGCCCTTGCCCCAGCAGGTTGATGAACGGGACCGCCTGAAAACGGCAGTTCAGGGGTTTGTTGGGGCACAATAGCAATTCGGCTAGGAGCTCTGATATTTAGGCCGAATGGATCGATGAATCGGCCTTTGCCCCGGTAAGGTAATGAACACGGACCGCCGAATTAATGAACAAGACCGTTGATCCACGTCAGTTTGTGGTCCAGGGCATTGAAGGGAACGCTTTGGGAACGCTGCACCCGCGATTAATAAGATGGGTGGGGGTTGTGTTCGTTTATGGTCCATATTGGGTTTGAACTAGATGTCTAGAAGGCTATTTTTCAACAGCAGAGGAGAAGGGAGAACACTCGCGGAGTTGGACACACAGATGAATCGAAGTGGCGAGCCTTCGCGCACGGGGAGTAGGACGTCGAGGGAACATAAAAAACGCTAGTCCCTGCGTCGATGAAGTAGGACACCCAGAGGGGAAAAACAACAACAGGGCAACTTCCCTCCACCATGCTCGAGAGGAGAGACCAGTGCGACACCACGCCCGTTGAGTTTTGCGGTTTTTGTGGGGAACAAACCGATGACAGAAGCAAATTTAGTTGTACACAACCCAAATGTGGCGGTCGAGTTTGCTCGACAAATTTTTCCACTCGAAGTTCAGCAATCGATGGTCGGTTGACCTGACTTCGAAGTGTTTCGGGAGGGCATCCATGGAGCAGTGAGAGGGTTGTATACCGCCTATGAGATCGGCATGCGCTTTCATGCCGGACAGCGGGAGATAGAGCAGAAGGATGAACGCATTCGAAACTTAGAAGCTCATGCAGAGAAGGCTGAGCGCGAGCTACGGAAGGTCAAAATCGCCGAAACACAATCAGCCGGCCAAGCTAACCCGATTGTGGAAGAAATAGTGACCCAACGGCTCATAAGTCATGCTATTGCCGATCGTGATACGGCAAACATGTTTGCAATAGAGACGGCAAGGACCAGGGCTTATGAAAAAGGCTTCCATGATAGCCGAAAAGTTGGGATACAGAAGACTAAGGAAAATCTCGCCAAGGAGGTCTGCCGATGCGAGAATCGTGGATTTAAAAACGGGTGGGTCAAGGCTCTCCAAGCCGCAGAGGCGCTCCGGGCAGCGGGCGTTGATTCGGTGTCGCCGTTATATCAGAGTCATCATTTTCTCTTTGCGACTTTCGAATTCGAGAAGAGTGACGACGAGGGAGATGCCGAATAAAATTAGACATGTTGTAACGCTCTAACATAGATTGGGAGCAAATTATGTATTATCGATTAATTCAATGAAACATTTTATTTTAAACGTTTGTGTGTTGTTTCAATTTATGTTTATAAATTCGGTATGATCATCTTTCATTTTTCGCTAACTACATTTATGCATTTTAATCATAATACACAAAAAGCGCGCCGAATTCCGAGGCATTTTTCTTGGCCAAACTCGGACCGATCGTGTCTTGCAAGGATAGGGCTCCGAATTCGGGGCTTTTTATCTCGACCAATCGTGAGATCCACGAAGGGTGCTTCGAATCCGAGACTTATTCGGCCTAAAAATGTCGTTCACTGATGGGGCTCCGAATTCGGAGGCTTTTATCTTGGCCAATCGTGAGATCCATGAAGGGTGCTCCAAATCCGGAGACTTATTCGACCTAAAAGTGTCGTTCACTGATGGGGCTTCGAATTCGGAGGCTTTTATCTCGGCCAATCGTGAGATCTACGAAGGGCGCTCCGTATCCGGAGACTTATTCGGCCCAAAAGTGTCGTTCACTGATGGGGCTCCGAATTCAGAGGCTTTTATCTCGGCCAATCGTGAGATCCACGAAGGGCGCTCCGATTCCGGAGACTTATTCGGCCCAAAAGTGTTGTTCACTGATGGGGCTCCGAATTCGGAGGCTTTTATCTCGGCCAATCGTGAGATCCACAAAGGGCGCTCCGAATCCGGAGACTTATTCGGCCTAAAAGAGTCGTTCACTGATGGGGCTCCGAATTCGGAGGCTTTTATCTTGGCCAATTGTGAGATCTATGAAGAGCGCTCCGAATCTAGAGACTTATTCGGTCCAAAAGTGTCGTTCACTGATGGGGCTCCGAATTCGAAGGCTTTTATCTTGGCCAATCGTGAGATCCACGAAGGGCGCTCTGAATCCGGAGACTTATTCGACCCAAAAGTGTCGTTCACTGATGGGGCTCCGAATTCGGAGATTTTTATCTTTGAACTAAAATTTCATATAGCGAAATAAGAAGTTACATTAAAAGAGTGAAAGTTGTACACGGTGAATAGTCAAAACAAGTTATCATGCCCCACAAGTCGGGTTAATGATAAAATTTACGCAAATGCGTGGAGTTCCAAGGATGCGATAGGCTTCTCCCAGACATGTCTTTGAGCCGATATGCCCCTGTTCCCATGATTGAGTCGATTTAATAGGGGTCGTCCCAATTAAGACCCAATTTTTCGTCAGCCGGATTCCTAGTTGCGGGGAGGACTTTCTTCAGGACCAATTCTCCTGGCGCATAGCGGCGTAACTCAACACGTTGATTATATGACTTAGCAGGCTGCTGCTGGTACCGTACCACAAATGCAAGGGCACGGTCTCTTTGTTCCTCAATCAGAGTCAAATCTAAGGCAAGCATCATGTTGTTTCGGCCCATATCAAAAACTTTCGATTTCAAGGTTGGAAGGCCAATCTCCAAAGGGATGATTGCCTGGGTTCCGAAGTATAAAGCAAACGGCGTTTCCCCAGTGGATCACCTCGGAGTAGTGCGATAAGACCACAACACACTCAGCAATTCTTCAACCCATCTGCCTTTGGCTTTCTCCAGCCTCTTCTTAATGCCGTCCAAGATGGCTTTGTTGGAGGTTTCAGCTTGACCATTGCTCCGTGGATAAGCCGGGGTGGAGAAATAGAACCGAATACCATACATGCTGCACAATTCTCAGTAGACGCCACAATCAAACTGGGTGCCATTGTCTGAAATGAGAGCTCTTGGAATGCCGAATCGTGTTATGATATTCTTCCATACAAAACGCCTAACATCAGTATCATGGATGTGTGTTAGTGTCTCTGCTTCGACCTATTTTGTGAAGTAATCTGTCGCGACAATTAAGAATCGTTTGTTTCCTGGGGCCCGTGGCAATGGCCCTATGATATCAAGCCCCCACTGAGCGAATAGCCAAGGACTGGTGATTGAGCTCAACTCCTCGGCTGGAAAATGGGTTAACGAGGAAAACTTCTAGCATTGTTCACATTTCTTAACGTAACACTCAGCATCAGCTCTCATGGTCGGCCAGTAGTACCCCTATGTTACAGCTTGATGAGCCAAAGAACGTCCATCAGAATGGTCACCACAACTACCTTCGTGTATTTCGGTCAAGTGTTCTTCGACTTTATCCAGATGAACGCATTCTAGGTATGGACCAGAAAGGGATTTTTTGTAGAGCTTTCCTTGCGAATCTAAATAATATCGCAGGGCTTTGTTTCACAGTTTGTGCGTTTCTTTCTTGTCCGTTGGGAGCTATTCGGAAGATAGAAATGCAGTGATGGGGTCCATCCAACTTGGACCTGATTCTATGATATTGATTTGAATGGAGGAAGTTCATACGTTGATAATGTGCCGTTGCATCTACAAGTTGGTCAATTCTGGGGAGGGGAAAACAATCTTTGGGACAAACTTTGTTTAAGTCCGTGAAATCCACACAAACACACCAAGTTCCATTTTTCTTCTTTACAACCACAGTATTCGACAGCCATGTAGGGTAAGTTACTTCGCGGATTGCCCCGGCATCAAGTAACTGGTTAACTTCTTCAACAACAGCAGCAGTGTTCCTCGGCAGACCGCCGGCTTTTCTGAATGATCGGCTTACATTTGGGGTCAACGTTTAATCGGTGCTGATAAACAGATGGATCCACCCCCGGCACCTCATATGGTGACCACGCAAATACATCAAGGTTGCTGAGTAAGAAGGAGACTAACTACTGCCTATCGACTTTGTTCAAGGAAACGCCGACCATGAAGAACCTATCAGGGTTCCTGTCAATTTCAACTCAATCCAGATCTTCGGTTGCCTTTTCACTTGGAAGCCGCCTAACATCGTCGAGGCTCTCTCAATCCGACATCTCAATAGAATTCACTTCCAGCTCTCTTGGTGTCTTTGCGACAAGAAGATAACATGCTTGTGCTGATTTCTGGGAATCACGAATTTGTTCAATGCCACGTTCAGTCGGGAAGCGAAGTAGTTGATGATAGGTGCTTGGCACAGCCTGCATGGTATACAGCCAAGTTCGTCCCATAATAAGATTATACGGCGAAGGAAGCTTGATAACCAAAAATTCTACATCCACTGATCGGGAGCCCGCTCGAACTGGTAGTGTGATTTTGCCCAACGGATATTCCGGATTAGCGTTGAAGCCGAATAACAGGTAATGAGGTGGAGACAGGTCCGACTCAGTGAAGCCGAGTTTGACAAAGGTCTTGTAGTACATAACTTCCGAAGTGCTCCCCTGATAAATGAGAACACGCTCAACGGTGAATCGGTTTACGCGTAGCTCGATGACCAAGGGATCAATGTGGGGGAGCGTCACGCCGGCCAAATCTGAATCATCGAAAGTAATACTTGCAGCTTCGTGAGGTCGTTTCGCTGGTGTGATTTATTTTTGGGGGTTAGGATGTGACTGAATTGTATGTACGACGGATGCCGTCGGCAAGCTGTATATCATATGGATTATGCCGAGTGGAGGTGAATCCTGCCGTAGAGCAACTGTTTTGGTTGAGTCGTTCTTTCGGACGTATTGCTTAAGCCGACCGTCTTCTACCAACTCCTCAAGGTGATTCTTCAAAGCATAACAACTTTCAGTATCATGACCGTGGTTTTTGTGATATTCACACCGCCTATCTCGTCTCCTCGTGTCGGGAGGTCCCACCATCTTGGGTGGCCATTTGAAGAATGACAGATGTTGTACTTTAGACATAAACGAGTTGATCGGCTCTGACAACTCCGTATATTTCTTGTCCGCGAGCCTTATGCACTTGCTATCCACTTGAAGTTATTCATTAGACCGGTGTGGACATTGGTCGTTTGATCGGCGCGAATCTCGTCTTTTGTCTCGTTTAGTCCGATATTGTGGTTCAGGGCTCCATGATGGTACAGAATTTATCGGCTGAACGATTTCAGATGGGGCCGTCTTGTTGGCCTTGTGCCTGGCTTTGACCCGTAAGGCGTCATCTTCCATTTTGCAATATTCCTTGACTCTCTTCATCAACGACCAGACTGTTTTGGGGGGCCTTCTAGTTAAGGAGCTACGGAGGGCACTATCAGGATGCAACCCAATTTTAAAGGCGGTGATGGCCATGGAGTCATTGCAGGCATCATCTACGAGATTAAAGCATTCCCAATAGCGCGCCGAATATGCTCGTAGGGTTTCCCCTAGTTGGATTTGCATTGCCCAGAGAGAATCGGCCTGCTTCAGCTAGACCTCATTGGTGATGAACCTTGCCTTGAAGGATTTTTGGAGTTGATAGAAGCTCTTAATCGATGCCGGCTCCAATTTATAGTACCATCTAACGGCCAAAGGTCCCAAACTGCTTAGAAATATTCGACACATGAGGGCCTTGTCGTCTGCATGTAACGTCATGGCTTGCTTATAATGACAAATGTGATCTGTGGGGTTCGATTTTCCATTGTAGAGGGTGAACGATAGAGATTTGAACTTTTTGGGTAGCATTGCCCTTGCGATCCTTCGAACAAAGGGGTCATGTTGATCCTCTTCGTCTGAACCATTTCTTCGTCGCTTATTCTATGCACGCGGACTCTCTTCGGAGGAACTGGAGGTTTCGACTCGTCCTTTCTTTTTAGATTCTGGGGATGATGAGTCAGAATCACCATCACTATCTTGTCTCTGAACTCGAGGTCGTCGACCATCCCTTCTCAGAGATCGTCTCGGATCTTGGCGTACGACTTGTTGGGATTTTGCCATCTCCAAATCCTGTCGAAGGCGTTCGTTCTCAACGATCATGTTTTCTAACCTCTGTTCGTTTTGCTTCGCCTGATCCATAATCGCTTGCATTGTCTCATGTGCTGATGTCAAAGGTGAGGTCTGGGCAACTGAGTCGAAGTTCAAGGTTCTTCATGCGGCGATGGTCTCAGGCCCAAGCATGTTGCTTAGAGTCTCAGGCCCAAGCATGTTGCTTAGAGTGGTTTCGTCTCGTCGCGTAAGGTCATCAGCGACTATCGGAGGATCTTCTGTTACGCCCGCCATGGATATGCTGGAGTATTCTCACAAACGGCGCCAATTGTGGAGAAGTGGTTCGGAAATACTCTTTGGATCCAGTAGGACACTCGTGATCCTCAGCTAGTCACCTGAAAAGAAATGAACGCTCCGGTCGGGGCTGCCGGGATTAACACTCCGACGGATAAGTCAGTGTATACTCTCTTGGTTGCTTATATCTCAACTTAAACTTATTTGTTCTCACATGCCTCTTTTGGCTAGTGCTCCTCTTATTTATAGTCGTCCTCGATGTTGATGGTTGGGTCCACCTTTCGTCCAATGAACAATCGCTCATTCGACTATCTCTTCATATTCAGCTCAATCTACAAATACAGAGGCCGATCTGGATATTTGGCCTCTGTCCCTCGGGGCTATCGCCATATAGTACATGATCTAGTTTCCTTCTTTATTATATTCGGCTATCCTACGTAATAATTTACTCGGCCCCCACAAACGCTAGTGTGCAAATCTTATAAGAGACTTTTTATATTTTAATTTTTACATATAAAAATATAAAAAAAAATAATAATAAATAAATATGTCACAGTTCGATTTGGAACCATAGCCAAAGCCTTAGAACTAGAAATTGAACCGATTTAAATGATTCTACCATTTTCAAAACCAGAACCGAAACTAATAAAAATCAAATCAAATCGATGATTTATACTAGAGTGGATTAGTTTACTGGTTCCACCAATTTTCTTGTACACCCCTAAAAAATATGATACCCAGTTTGGGCCAAATCTATTGTACAACTCCACAGCCCGATTTTATATGTATATATATATTTGAAAATATGTATTGGAGTGTTTATAACTTCAATTTATAGTTTATGAAATAGAAATAATAAAATATAAATAAAATTAAAATTAAATAATTATCTAAAAATTGGCATGTGGGAGAATATCTTATTGACCAAGATAATTGTGGTTGCTCCTGCAAATCATAAATCTTTTGTAGGGTTATCTTTATAGGGTTTTCTTTAATTCGGATCCAAACTCAATGCCCAGTTTGAGCAAAGAATCCCTGCCACGTTAGGATTTTTGTAAATTAATAATTTAGATTTTGTTTACACACTTACAAATCTATTGGCTTCGTTTGGGAAGTAGGTTGATTTTTTGACTTTTTTAACCTGAGCTAAAAAGTTTGGTTTGGGAAAGACTTTTTGACTTTTTAGCTTTTTTGACTTTTTTTGTAAGAAAAAAGTGTAATGATTATGGACTGGATATGATGTTTCGTTTGTTGTGACTTAAATAGCTTATTTTGTCTTTTGTGACTAAAATAGCCAAAAAAGTCCATAAACCATCTTTCCAAACGGAGCTATTATTAGATTCCAACAAAAATTTAGACCAAATATTTTATAGATTAATGGATAAACAAAATTTAAATAATTAATTTGTAAAAGGTGCCAAATTGGCACAATTTGAGAATCGAGACCGTTCTTTCTAATCCATATCTCGATAGGAGAGAAGTGATTTCATGCAACAAGAAATCGTGAGCAAAGTGGAGAGAGTCACATGAAATGGAAAACAATTATTGAATTAGTGATTTCACTCTTTGATTTTTATCGTAACGGTTAGGCAATGTAAATATTTAGAAGAAAAGTATAATATCATTGTGAGTTTTGTAAAAGATTGAAATTTGCAAGACAAATTGTTCAAACTTGTTGTGCTTTATATAATAGTACAAACAGATATGTAGAAAAAAAATTGGTGATATCTAGTTTAGTTTTCAAAAGCCTTTTTTTTTTTCTTTTTTTTTTTCCCCAAAAAAAGTTAAAAACTAATTTGTTAAAAAAAAAATTTTCAAAAGCACTAATTATTTTTGTATGTTTTCTCTTTCTTGGATCAAAATAATTTCTGAAAATTTTAAAATATTTTTTTAATGTTTGTCAAATTAATTTTTATTTTTTAAAATTAAAAAAATATATTAAAAAGTAAACTAAATATGACTAAATGGAAACATATTGTATTCATTCATCACCAACAACAAAAAATTGTTCTTACTTTGCTATTGCTACCACCCATCTTCTTCCAAAAAAAGAAAAAAAAAAAGTACTCCCTAAAATCATAATAGAGCTACTGTAAAAAAAAAAAACATTAAAAGCAAAGCTCAATTAACCATCTACTGCTGCAATAATATATATATATTTTTTGAATTGAGAGAATATGTAAATTTCATACATTGCCATCTCATATGTTTTTGACTCATATCATATTGTTCTATATTAGTCGATATATGACTGTATCACTGATACTGATATATATTCTAAAACTGTTATTTAAAATCATGATATGAACACTTACAACAACGATCAATTCATCCGCCATGCCTTCATTCTGGGTTTTTCCCACACCATCGGTGAAATGTGGTTGAGTCATTTTTTGGCAAAAAATCAGGTCGCTGCAACATGAAACATATATATTTCTGAATCAATATGGAGCTTGTGGATATGGAAAAAAATGCAAAAAATTAATCAAACTGTTCAAACAAAAAGGCATCAACAAAATATTAACAGAGGATTTTTGTGACATTTTATTTGTTGAATAATTTAAAAATCTCACTGCTACAAGCTTCAAGAATGTATAAAAATTGTTTACCATTTTTGAATTATTTTTTGAAATTAAGTGGTTTTTTTGAATTGTGTTTTCAAAATACTGACTTTAAACTTGATTTTGTGCTATCAAAATTCGATTTCATACTCAAAGTCATGTTTTCAAAATATGACTTCATAAAACAAGAAAGCATATATATGCATACTGGGTAGAATTGCTCAGTTCTCCTTCTAGTGGCATCACCTATTACAATTCTTTTATGCACATAAGAGCCTATTCAGAACATAAGTTTCCATATACCCAAACACAGCAAAATCTAAATAATTTTTTGCATTTTGTAGACAAATAATAATAATAATAACAACACTGCTACAGACCCCCACTGGGGGTCGACCCCCAGTGAGGTGGCGGCAGTCCATTGGCCGAAACTCAGCAAAAAAAAAAAAAAAAAAAAAAAACAGTTTTTCTCACCCAATCCGGGGGTGACACCTCACTGGGGGTCGACCCCCAGTGGGGGTCCGAAGCAAAATTCTAATAATAATCCCATCTTCCCCCAAACCCCACGCGAAACTTCAAACACCACAATGGATTAAGAAGGGGGAGAAAAAGAAAACAAACGAAATAATGCAAGGCATTCAAAATGATTTGAGCACCCAACATGTTTCAAATTCATCAAAAAAAGAAGCAACCAACCATATGTTCCATTGATAAAAACACATATTTTGTTTGAGGAAGCCATACCTTGCCTCTGAAAGATTTGATGACAGCACTTAACAACTCATCTCCTGCTATCTGTCTCACTCGCTGTATGAATTCATGTCGCGCCATTTTCTTTTCCTGAAAGGAAAAATTCTAGAAGAGGGTTATGAAACTGAAAAGGAAACATATAAAGGGTAGTCATTTACATTGCCACAAATGCCTTGGATTGTTACTTACTCTATGATGAGCATGATACTTGGAAATTAAACTAATGGCATGAGTAGGTAAGAACTTAGAAAGTACTGAGATCAGAGTAGAAAATGGCATCCACGGCGAAGTTGGTATCCTGTGCCAACCTAATCAATTTGAAAACACAACCAAATGAGTGTTACAACTTGACCTAATTGACACCGGGAGTGTTACAACTTGACCTAATTGACACCAGGAAAGAAAGTCAATCTACTCACCCGTTGACGGATAAGTAACTCTGAAACTTATGATGTACTCTGGCAATATGTGAGTATTCATGTGGGTACTCCACACTATATACTTCTTTGGAGATACAAGATTGTCGACGCCAGAATCAAACTGTTCAGAACTCGGATGAGACTGTTCAGACCCGGGATGGACAAGTTCAGTGTTCCCCAAGATAACGCGACAAAGCAACACATGCCTTAACCCATCTTCATCAACAATGGAAGATTTCAAACTGTGGATGCAAATAAATTAACAAGTTACATCTCTTCTTGTAAAGCACGATAGTTTCCTGATAATTCTTTATAGACAAGCCTACAAAAATCAAATACCTATTAGATATCTGTGCAACAATTTCTATTTCGGGGTTCACATATACTCATAAAAATTGAAATCAAAAATGGATTTATCTCTTCTTTTAAAACATGATAATTTATTGATATTCTCCATAAACAAGCATATAGAAATTAAATACCTCATTAGATATTTGTGTAACAATTCCTAATCCGGGGCTCACATTTACTCATGATAATTGAAATCGAAATGGATTCATTACATTACACTTGATAAAAGACAACAATCATCATATATATTGACGAAAAATAATGAACTATCAACTATATACGTGCAAAATGCATTCTGACTTAAAAATGTTCAGTGATAATTCAAAAAATGCTATGAATACTGCTTACCTATCAATAGATGAATCATCGGGAGAGAGATAGATGCCACAACCATACAATCCATTGTTCCCAGCACCCCCATAATGACCAAAACCATGAGTGATAATCTTGCCAATCTCATCCTTAGAAGCACCGTACCAAGCATACCTCAAATTCGCATTACTGGCACACTTCTTCTCCATTGCGCGGGCAAAAACATGAAACGATTGAAGCCTAGCTTGTCCTATAAAGCTAGAACAAGAATTTCTGTGGATTGAAACTACAGAGGTATGTATTCCCAGAGACCCCAAACCCGAAATGAATTTTCGGTTGATGAACTCGTGCAACTTATCATCTTCAGGAACTTTGATTAACCCATCACCAAACAACTGAGATTGCTCAATGTTTGGTCCTGATATCCCACTTTCACAGTCTGAAATTGATTGATCTTGATCTTGATCATGATCATGATCATGATCATGATCATGATCTTCACTACCAGAAAGTTTAAATTCTATGTTGTTAGAAGCTAAATCTCTGAATCCATTTACATATCCATTGGTAGTTTCCAATGGAACAGAGAACAACCGACATTGATGTCGACTACTATCAGCCTCCATTGATAGAGAATTAGAGATAAATTGAATCTAGAAATCACAGAAACAAGCTTGAACCCAAAATCAAAGAAAGAATAAAATCAAGGTTCAGGGACTTTGGATCAACAAAAAAAGAGAAACCCAGATCAAATTGACCATCAAAACGTGAGAATATAAAATCAAACTCTACGCGGAATTGAATTCTAATTCGTTTTTTGAGTGGAAGGAAAAAAGAAGAGAGAATTAGAATATTTACCGAACCAATCCGCAAGAAAATCAAGTCCAGTACACATTTCCAGTTGTTGTGAGGACTATTCCAAGTCTGACTCTGCAAAATTAGATTCAAACAAAAAAAAGAAAAAGAAAAGAGATTCATGAACATGGAACCGCCATAAATGAGTGAAAAAGTTTGAAATGTTGAATTGAAGATGGACAAAAGTTTGTTTGAAAGTTGATATACTTGAAAACCGAAATCAATTACCAGTATGATATTTAATCAATCTACAGATATAGAACATTTTATATATATATATATATTTGTATGTATTTAAATTGAGAGTTGCATTGGAGAACAAGTATGAGAAAATGGAATGGATATCAGAAGTTTTTATAAAAACGAACGGAAACACCGCCTCACGTTTTATTTGTTTTTTAGGGGGTTAGTAAATTACATTTACCGCCTTTACATTTTGCCAAAATTTTCATTTAAAACCTCCCCTCTCATTTTTTTGACTAGTTTGTGTCCATTTTGATAATTTGAATAATTCGAATTATCAAATTTAATGGGTAGATTATTTATATAAAAAATTAAGTCGATTGATAGATATGCGATCTATTTACATTTATATAAAAAAATAGTCTATTTTTTAAATCATTCATTTTATTAAAGAGAAATATGATTTGATCATGTAGTTGTCAAAATTCGATTAATTTGATTTTTTGTATCAATGATTTGCATAGCATCTTATAATTTGAACAATTCAAATCACTAAGACAAATCTAGAACTGTATAAACTCGCCTCTTTAGTCCAAAAATAAGATTAGAGACAAGTTGCTTCCATTTTAATTTGACTTTTATTTAAATTACAATGAAAATCTAAAAATTACAAAACCGAATACAACCATATTTACATGACATAAGTTTCACATCTACGTGAGAAGATTATGTTTGATTCAGTAATTGGTTCATATTTAAGCAAAATGACTTAATTACATTTATTAACACATTATATATACTTTTTATTAAATTTTATTTTTAAAAATATATATATATATATATTATTTACATGATCACAATTAAAAGTGAAAGTAAAATTTTAATAAAAATATAAGAATAATGTTATATGTATCAATTAATGCACATACTAGTATACTAACAGATGATGTAGCATCATTTGTATGATTTTAGGTATTTGTAACTTGTATAATAAATGTGGTCAATAATAATATTATAACATTAGTTAGTACACTAATATGTATACTAATTAATAAATGTAGCACTACCGAAAATATAAAAATAGTATAAATGTAATTAATTATTATTATTACTATTTGTTAATACTCTCTGTGTGTAAATTAAAAGTTCAAAACCAGTACTTCATGGGCAGGGTGTGAGCGCAAATTGTTTTTCCTCAGTAGATGGGATTTGCTTGCTGGGGGCGGTCGTTTTAATGAGGGTACCGTGGGCGGTTAAAGTAACCTCCCCTGTCCTGTCCGGAACTTTGTGAACATTTATGAATTCTCAATTATACCCTTCCTTATCTTCAAGGAACCTATCTGTGATGTTTTAAAAAGTTAGTAAAAAGTTAAGTCTCTGTTTGGTAACGTTTACGTTTTTAGTTTATATTTATAAAATTTTTATAAATTAATTTTTGTTTATTTTTTGTTTATTTTTAAAAAAACATAAACTACAAACGCATAGTAATTGACAAAATGTTTAAAAAATTTTAAAAATACAAAAAAGAGTGAGAAATGACAAATGGTGGCAAGTGGCGGCGGAAGACGGTGGGTGGCGGGTGGTGGTGGGTGGGTGGTTGTGGTGGTGGGGTGGGTGGGTGACGGTGGCGGGTAGTAGCGAGTGGGTGGTGGTGGCGGGTGGTGGTGATAGGTGGTGGTAGCAGGTGGGTGGCAGGTGGTGGGTGATGGTGGTAGGTGGGTGATGGATGGCGGGTGGTGGTGGCGGGTGGTGGTAGTGACGGTGGCGGGTGGTGGGTGGTGGTGGTGGTGGTGACGGGTGATGGGTGGTGGTGACAGGTGGGTGGCGGGTGGTGGTGGCGGGTAGGTGGTGGGTGGTGATGGTGGGTGGATAGGTGACGGTGACGGGTGGTGGGTGGTGGGTGGTAGCGAGTGGGTGGTGGTGGTGGTGGTGGTGGCGGCGTGGGCGGTGGCAGGTGGGTGGTAGGTGGTGGTGGTGGTGGTGGTGGTGGTGGTGGTGGTGGTGGTGGTGGTGGCGGCGGGTGGCTAGTGGTGGCGGGTGATGGCAGGTGGGTGGTGAGTGGTGGTAGCGGGTAGGTGGCGGGTGGTGGTCGCCGGCGGTGGATGGCAGGTGAGTGGTGGGTGGTGGTGGTGGCGAGTGTGTCGCAGGTGGGTGGCGAGTGTGGGTGGTGGCTAGTGGTGGCAGATGGGTGGTAAGTAGTGGTAGCGGAAGACGGTGGTGGAAAATGGTGGCGGGTGGTGGCTAGTGTTAGGTGGTAAAAAAAAAAAAAAAAAAACAGAAAACTCAAAACGGAAACACATTTTTTGAGTTTACATTTTTTGGGCCAAATTTATAAACTGAGACCACTGATTTATAAATCAAAAATTTACCAAACAAGTTTTTATTTGAATTTTTAAAATTTTTATAAATATAAACTGAAAACTGAAAACGTAAGTGTTACCAAACGGCACCTAATTTTTTAATTTTTTTAGTCTATTTTATTTTTTTATGGATAAAAAATATGAGAGATGATATAACCCAAAATGAGTAAAAAATTAAGAGCTAGCTTTTTTTTTTTTTTACTTCCCAAAAGACCGCCCTCTATAGAAGCAAGCTCCTAACAATTTGTTTATGGGCAAATTACATATACTTCTCTCGAGATTTAGCTAAATTACAGATAGCCCCCTGAGGTTTATGTTTTCATAACAAATTACCCCCTAAGGTTTATATTTTCATAACAATTTGCCCTCTAATTTGTTATACAAATAGTACCTTCAAGTGGATATCTGTAATTTCTCAAATCTCAGGGGAGTATCTGTAATTTTGCTAAATCTCGAGGGGATATATGTAATTTGCCCTTTTTTTATTTAAAAAAATAATAAAAAATTCTCTCTCAACTCAGAGTTTATCAATTAAAAAATAAATAAAATAATAATTGATTGGTGTTTATAATACATGACTTTTTTTGGGGGGGGGGGGGGTGTTAAATATTTTTTTATTGTGGGAATTTTTCCCCTATTTAGTGTAATTTTTAGTAGTAAATAAAAATAAATACCTTAATAAAAGTAGAAGAAAAAATGATTGTTCAGAAGATAAGAACGAAATGGTTTTTATTTCAATTAGGAGCGCACAAGGGATCCAAAAAGCCCTAAGAAATCAATCTAATTTGATCTCTATGTGTTGAGTTAATCAGGTTTTGTCAATGCATTGATTTGGTTTTTGGGTCTAAAAGTAGATAGTACAGGGTGTTATTAGGTTTTCATGGACCCATCATGGAGCCTATACCGTTATTTGAACCATTCAATGTGTATGACTTGTTGAATATTTCATCCATATAAGAAATTATTAGTCTATCACCCGTGTTATGCACGGGATAATTATTGATATTTATATTTGTTTTAGATTTTTTTTAATATATAAATTACGTTTTTTAAGATTTTTTATAAAAATAATTTAACAATTTTATCACTAATCATAATGTATAGGAGAAGTTAAAAAGGGTACTGCAGTAACTATACATGGATTGTATCTAAAATTATTTATTTGAGGGGATTTTAAATGCTGATCAGGAAATTTTGACCAAATCAATAAATGTAAGCATGTGGAAAGACATGTGGGTTGAAAAAAGTTAATAAATGCTGATCAGAGAATTTTGACCAAATCAATAAATGCTGTTTTTTTTTTAAATAAAAAATTTAGAAAATTCAGATTGGTATATTGAAGCTCCCACAAGCCTTGGGGGTTAAAAACCCCATTTTTAAATGTCTTCTTTTTTTCCTTTTTTATATTATATTAAAGTTTAATATTTTGATAATAATCATATGTGTTGGACTTTTCAAGGAATTAAATGCCTTTTTTTTTTATTATATTATATTAAAGTTTAATATTTTGATAATAATCATATGTGTTGGATTTTTTAAGAAATTTTTTTTATGCTTGTTCTTAATGC
Source organism: Camellia granthamiana (assembly GCA_036172215.1). Taxonomy (NCBI): domain Eukaryota; kingdom Viridiplantae; phylum Streptophyta; class Magnoliopsida; order Ericales; family Theaceae; genus Camellia; species Camellia granthamiana. The sequence continues at coordinate 85,244,732 of CM069905.1, forward strand.
ATTCAAGTGTTATTATGAGGGATAATAATCATATTTGTTGGGACTTTTCAAGGAATTCATGTGTTGGATTTCAAAGAATTTTTTTTATGTTTGTTCTTAATGCATTAAAGTGTTATTATGATGGTAAGACTTGGGAATTGGGAGAAGTTAATAAATCCTAAGTTTTTTTTTTTTTAAATCAAAAAATCAGGAAATTTAGATTGAGAGATTGGAGCTCCCACAAGGATTGGGGTTAAAAACCCCCGTTTGCTTAATATATAGTATAGATAGATGTTAATAAGATATTAATAGTCACTTGATCATATAAAATTTATGTCAACGGTACGCGTAATTTTAAAAATAAATTGTTAACACAAATATGATATGATCAAGTGGTTATTGATATCTGAACAATATGATTTTTTTGTAAGAATAAAGTGCTCGATAAGTCCTACATATTGAATGGTTCAAAAATCATCGATGTGAACTTTGTATTGGGCTCAAAGAAGCCCAATATCACCCTCCAATTGGGTTTTTCAACTAGGGAAAAGCCTACTCCAAGTGGAAAACCCTATTAGATTGATTCCATTCATGGATTAAGCTATAATCCAAACTATCTCAAAACCCAAACTTATATATATTTTACACTATTTATTGAGATGTCTCTATATATATGGTCAAAAGCAAGTACTAAGATGGGGGTTGCTTTTTTTTTTTTGATCATAAAAAAAAGGGGATCTATGGTGTGATCACGCCCCCTGTGGGCCCTAACCTCAGGGTAACCGGTTGCCAGCTAGGAATTAACCCCCACCATATGGGGGACCCACCATCAGGGCACTGGGTGGAGCTCACCTACGCGCTGCAGGCCGCCGAGGGTTCGAACCGGAGTACAGAGGGGGGGTCAGATGGGGGTTGCTTTAAAACCATTTTATTTGTCAGCTAAATAAAGTTAGATTACTCGACATGATATAAACGCTATATTAGATCTTAGAAGTTGTTGAATTTACAGTATTCTTAAGTTTAATCAACATGTTTGGTTCTAGAAAATTGTGTTCACTTTTTAAAAAATCGATTTTTTATTTTCTGTGTTTTTTATTTTTTATTTTTAGTGAATTTTTTTAATATTTTATGCAACTTTCTCATTTTTTAAATACACATAATCTAAATATGCTTAAAAAGTATAGGGTAAATTACACTGACACCCGTTGACATTTGGTCCCATTATACTTTCATCCCTAACATTCTAGAAATTACATTCTCACTCCTATAGTTAATAATCTCATTTCACAAACTTCTTTACCGTAAAGACATTAGACCTAGGGCTGTGCGAAATACCGCCCAATCCGCTAAAACCGCACCGATCCGCATTAATCCGCACCACTCTAACCGCCAACCGCGGTTTAAACTTTAAAACTTGTAATCCACCAACCGAATCGCTTCGCTCCGCTATAATTAATACATATATATTTTTTAACTTCTAATGAAATATCAATGTAAAAATAAGTGTGAGAGAGATTTAAGATATGAAATTTATTACAAATTAGTGGTTATATATATAGAACATATTATGTAAAATTATTTTGTGTTATATATCTAAAAAATATTATACAAATTAGTGTTATATATTATGCAAATGTATGATAATTAGTTAGAATATTATTCAATCCGCCAATCTGCCAAAAACCGTAATTTGTCAATCCGCTAATCCGCTAACTCGTCATTCAGTTTGTAATTTTCCTCTCAAACTGCCCGAACTGCACCGCGCACACCCTTTAGACCGGTTAGAAGAATCTTGATGACATATGCAAAAGGAAAGTGTAAGTAATTGAATTGTCCTTTGGGACCTTAAAAAGTCATTTGTAGCCTTATACCCTATTTAAAATTACCAATATATCAAAAATAAAAGTCCATTTACAACAGACACTACACCATTCCACTTGCATTTGCAGTTCATTTACTCGAAAAGTATGGCTTGTGGTACCCTATTTAAAATTACCAATGTACCAAAAACAAAGGTCTAATCATAGCAGACACTACACTATTTTCACATGCATTTGCAGTTCATTTACCTGTCAAATATGGCTTGTGATAGGTGAAAAGCACAAAAGGGTACTATTATCCACGTTTGGTTCTAGAAAATTGAGTCCATTTTTCAAAATTTTTTTTTTAATTTTTCATGTTTTTTTATTTTAAGTGAATTTTTTAATATTTTATGCTAAATTTTTTTAAATACACCTAATGTAAATACGTTTAAAATGTATAATATTTGTAAAAAAAAAAAAACTTTAAAAATTCACCAAATGCAAAAGAATAATCTTTTGTAGCTCGAATCTTTCTTCCCCGAATCCCCCGTTTTGGGCAGTTTTTTTTTTTTTTTTTCCCTCCTTATGTTTGAAACAGAGAGAGCAAAAAGAAGAGAGAAGAAGAGGAAGAGCAAGAGCAAGAGAGAGAAAGAGAGAAAGAGAAGAAAGGGGAAGAGGGAATGGAGAGAGAGAGGGTCGATCGCCGCCGCCTCCGCCTCGGATCGTCGCAGCCCGGCCTCCGATCTCTTATCTTTGATCTTCGCCTCCGATCTGTGTATGAGGATGATATGTTTAAGTTTTTTTTTTCTTCAGATTTTTACATTTTTTTTTTTGTTGATCTCTATATGAGTTTAGAAACTATACCATTTCAGCATTTTCAGATGTGATGATGATGGTGATGTGTTTGGTCTCTGCTGTGTTGATAAAGATGTATTGGGTGGTTGATGATGATGATTCTCTCTCTGTCTCTCTCTGCTACTCTCCTCTTCTCTTCTTCCTTCTTCTTCTTCTTTTTTGATTTTTCTTCTTCTGTTAGTTATTGAAAAAAAAAAAAAAATCAAAACGACGAAATGACGTCGTTTTGAATTCGGGCCAAATTCGAGCTCGGAAATTTTGAGCTACGTAGCATAACTGATACAAAAAAATAAAAACAATTCAATACATTTTTGTACTGTATTCAATGGAATTTTTTTTAATTTTATATTTTTTTTATAGATTTTTGTACAATTTTTTTACTTTTAAGTATTAAGATTAAGTGGTTCTAATTTTTTTTTTAAAAAAAAGATTGATTAAAATATTTAACAAAATATTAAAAATGTAAAAATATGAATTGAAAATTCATAAAACTATTTTTTAAAATTCAAAGCCAAACAGGGTGATTGTCATTTTCTCTAAAATGACATGAACAAAATATCTATATTTTTTTATTAGTTTCTACATATAAAGGTTTAGGTGCAAAAATGTCTTTTTCATCCCAACATTAACTCTGTCAAAATAATTACACTGATAGGAGGGTCAGTGTAATTTTTCAAATGTGAGGGGAGATGTGTATAAAATCCAAACCTCTGGAGGTATTAGTGTAATTTATCCAAAAGTATAATATTTTTGAATTTTTTTAAAAAAAATTCACTAAATACAAAAAAAAAAAATGAAAATTAAATACATTTTCGTATTTTGTTGTATTCAATGAATTTTTAAAAATTTTTGTTCAATATTTTTACTTTTTAAGTATATTAAGATTAAGTGAATTCAAAAAAAATTTTAAAAAAATGATTAAAATATTTAAAAAAATCATTAAAAATATAGAAATACAAATTGAAAACTCAAAAAATTAATTTTAAAAACTGAAAACCAAACAAATTGAATAATCTTTTTCTCATATATGATGAGTCTTACAATGTGAAAACATCAATTTGACTATAGCATAAAATTTTTAAAGAAAATGAAGATTCATGAATTCTCAATCATTATAAATATAGTAAATAGCTAAAATAATATTTGAATCCACAATCTTTTGGGATTCACAATGTGAAAGGCTAATTGCAAAAAATAGGCCATAAAATAAATAATAACAAATGAGCCGTGCTACAGACCCCACTGGGGTCAACCCCCAGTGACGTGGCACTGCGTGATTCGCCGAAATCCAAAAAAAAAAAAAAAAAAATTTTTTTTTTTTCTACCCAATCACCCCCTGACACACATGACCCCCAGTGACCCCACTGGGGGTCTTAGGCATTTCTGATAACAAATGTATTAGGGAGGTTACATGATCACTGACGTAATGATATTGATTTTATGCGCAACAATGATTCATCCCACTAAAAACACCACCACTAATAGCACTAATACATTAAAAAAGTAAAAAAAAAAAAAAAAAAAATACAACTCCAAGATCAAAATATCACATCATTACTGGTGGGACCCACTGCCACCTAATTAGTAGGAGCACTAATTAGTGCTCCCACTCATTTTCCTTTTATGCGTGACGGCAAAAGGAAGAACATATTCTTAAATTAATTCTGGGAGCCAAAGCCATGTTTGGGTGGCTAAATTTGGATAACCAACGTCTCATGTGGTTGGTCACAACTTTTTTTTTCTCCTATTTTTATTTTTATTTTATTTTTTAAGGTTAGAGATATGTTAATCAATATACGCAAAGTAATGAGGATCTCTATTTTGGTTTTTTTACAATGTTATTGTGGTTATTCAACGATTGAGATTTAAAGTTTGAAATAAAAGCATATCGTTTTAAAATGTGCAATTTTAAAACTATTTTACTTTAGTTTTTAATTTACTAATTAGATTTTATATTTTTTAATAACGTGCCATGGTAAAAATCATAACAATATTCTACTCTAATCCCTTGCACACTGCGTCACATTTTTTTTTTTTTTTTTTTTGGGTAACTGGCACACCACCCCACATTACATTCTACTCACAATATCTCTTTTAATTTTGAATCTAATCAATTAATAAATAAATAAATAAATAAATAAATATAGCTTATGTTAAATTAGGACATAAAATTTATATATAATCCACGAATGGGATATTATTAATAAGAGAAATGATGATTGTTTGATTTCTTACATTGAAAGGTACATATTCCATGCCTAATAAGCTACCAATAAGTGTAATTTCTTTTATACAATTTCAAATTTTAATTTTTGAATCCTTGATCAAAATTTATGAAGTTGTCACTAACCATGATCGCCCTCGGGTCTAATCTAATCCAAATGCGAGAGTGTTTTTCTATTTGGGTCATGAAGCCGCTAGGGCCCCACATTAGGAAGTTACTCTCATGGTTTTTAATTTATAATGAATAACATATTCTAAAAAAGTATTTAAAAACATTAATTTCAAATAGTTTAAATATTTTTTAAAATTTATTAAAATTTTAAATTAAACAATCACATACGGGACTTATTTTGACTTGTTTTCAACTCTACTTTTCAATTCTATTAGGGCTTTTTTTGTTTTTCTTTTTATTTTTTTGTTTAATGGAAAATATTGACAGATTTGTGTGACTTCTAAATGATGAGGATCATTGTAGGATAAGTTAGGTAAAAAGGTCTAACCATATATGGGTGATTTTTGGAACTAGATTTTAAGAAGCCGAGACTTTGGAGGTCACCCTTAAGTAGTGTTACATAGTAGGATCACTCAACTATATAGCGGTAAGTCACGAACTTGCACACAGGTAGAGATTTAAATTCGCGCTCCAAATACTGAATATGATTCATCCAAGTCTAAAAAGTTCATTTTACTAGCCATATTTGTTGTTGTCTGAGTGATTGATCTCGAAAAGAGTGAAACTGAGATCAGAAAGTTTATGTCTCAAAACATTAAGTTGCTACATCCCTTGGGTTGACAAATCGTGTAGTTGCATACATGACATTTGCATACATGACTTTTTTTAAATTTATTGACTTACTATGAAAAAAAAAGGTATAAAAAATAATAATAATAATATAACTTAAATAAATTAATAAGCTGACCCCTTTTTGTTTTTTAACAGATCTTAGAAGATAAGGGTGGAGACATGAAACTAGAATTCAAATTCAGATTACTCTTAATTCTAGCTCGTTAAAAGGTGTCACAATCTAATTGGGTACAAGACACTTCCAATAAGAAAGAGAAATTATTCATTATGTCAGGAGACAAATAAATAAGAGTAATGCTATTGATTCTAAAAGTTTTATTAAAATTCCTATTAAATATCTCACATAAGTGTGGAATCCATATCATGTAAGTCCTATGTAAATCTCACAACCATGTGATTTGATAGAACTTTTAAAATCTTTAACATTTTTAAATAAATAATGAAATTTAGCCTCCGTTTGGAAAGTTGGTTGGCTTTTTTATTTTTTTGGCTATTTTAACCTAGGCTAAAAAGTTTAGTTTGGGAAGGGTTTTTTGGCCTTTTTGACTTTTTTTGTGAGAGAATAATGTGATGATTATAGGTTTGATGTGATATTTTATTTTGTTGTGGCTAAAATAGCCTATTTTATTTTTTGTGACTAAAATAATCCCAAATATCCTTACCAAACGAAGTCTTACTATTTCAACTAATAATACTTAGATCGAAGTAACTCCTAGATTTGCCATGAGACAATGAATAATTTCTCAATAAGAAGGGGGTTAGAATAGATTGATTGATTTACGATGGAAGCAACAGCTCCTCTGTCAAAGATTCATGATTAAAAAAGAGAAATAGTTTAGAACATATAAATATATAATTTGTATGGGAAACATGTCGTGCACGTCCTTATTGAGCGTGTGCACCATACATATTTTATAATTAAAAAAAATAGTATAATTTTAAATTTTTAAATCGTATATATTATGATTAGAAACAATATGAAAAATAAATAAGGAATTTATGAGTTACAATTAAAAAAAAATTAGTCACAAGAAAATAATATAATTAAAAATATATATGGTACACCTTTTTTTAAAGGGAGATTTATTTATAAGTTTTTTTTCAGATACTTATATTAGGTTAAGTCCTGTGTAATTTCTTATAGAGTCTCACGTTATATTTAGATAGGAATGTATTCCACAAGATCCTACATAAACGTAACGTAACGTGACACTTACATAAACGTAACGTAACGTGACACCTACATAAACGTAACGTAACGTGATACCTATATAAACGTAACGTGACACTTACATAAACGTAACGTAACGTGTCACGTTACGTTTCACAAACTTAATGAGTTTTTATTTTTTAATTGAATGTAAAAATATTGTTGGTTTATGTTGATGTCACGTTACGTTTCATATAAATATAATCTATGGTAATATTCAATTTCCTACATAGGAAATTGAATGTTGCCATAGATCATAGGTGTCACGTTACACTTATGTAAGTGTCACGTTACGTTACGTTATGTTTATGTAGATATGATCTATGTTAACATTCAATTTCCTATATAGGAAATTAAATGTTGCCATAGATCATAAGTGTCACGTTACGTTTATGTAGGTGTCACATTGCGTACATGTGTCACGTTACGTTTATGTAGGTGTCACGTTACGTACAGGTGTTACGTTACGTTACATTTATATAGATATGATCATGGTAACATTCAATTTCCTATATATGGTTTTACTATTATTTATGATATTAACAACTAATATTAAGGGTAAATGTGTCAACAAACTTCCTACAGGACTTATGGGAGCATAAGTTTTTTAGTAGGACGATATGTAGCATAAGTCTCCCTAATAGGACTTATAAATAATTTTTCATTTTTTAAATGATATATATTAGAATTTTCCAATTTATATATAGGTTGGTATAATTATATTGAGATTTATTATGTTAAAACAGAGCGTTCATTTAAATGACATTTAATTACTGAAACGTCACCATAACATAATTCGCATGTTGTTTACGTGTTATTTGTCGTTGCCCATGATATACATATATATATATATATTAGAGGTTCTAAAAATTTTATCAAAAATTTGACCGCATGTCTTGTATATGGGACATGCGAAACATTTGATCAAATTTTTTAATAAAATTTTTGATGACCCTAACATAATTCATATAGATATTAGAATAATGCTTGGGACCCCCTTTTGGGGGTCACCCCCTCACCCCCTTTGCCACGTGCGCGGGGGGTGATTGGAGGAGCAGGAAAAAAAAGAAAAAGAAAAAGAAAAAGTAACCAATGAGAGAGAGAGGGGTTCAAAGGGGGTGGGGGGAAAAAGGGGATGAATCATTGTTGTAGATATTATCCCATTCCATTTAGACTGCGTCGTACACTTCATTTTCTAAACACTAAGTCCGTATATCAAAAAAAGTATTTTCTTCATTTGATTTGGGTTTTCTAAGAAAAAGTTCTATTTTTTTATTTTTCGCATTTTTTATTTTTATTGAATTCTTTTAATATTTTAAGTAATTTTTTAATTTTTGGACACACTTAACATAAATACACATCAAAAGTATAATTTTCGTGAAAAAAATCTTTAAAAATTCACTAAATATCAAAAATACATTAAAAAAAACGAAAATTTAGTATATTTTTCATATTTTTGTGTATTTATTAATTTTTTTAAATATTTTTTTTACAAAATATTTTACTTTTTAGATACATCTAAGTAAGATGCATATAAAAAAGTAAAAAAAAAAAAGCTTAAAATTTTAAAAATATTCACTAAAAATAAAAAAAAATACGAAAAATAAAAAACTCAATTTTTAAAAAACTAAATTCAAAAACCTAAAACCAAATATACCAATTATTATTGTGATGACTAAAAGGTCAGTGCCTTGGAGCCAAAGATAAAAATAAATACACTCTATTACGTATTTGATGAAGTCCAAAAGAGTATAGAGGAATATTTCAGAAAAGAAAGACAGTTAGACCTTCATTCCCTCATTTGACGACCTGTTGTTTTCTTTGAATTATAATTTGTTTAAAAACATATGTTTCTTGGTGCCCAATCCACTAGTTTTGATAACCTTTTTAATGCAACAGCTTCTTCTTCAACCACATACAGTGACACCCATGTTAAGTTTCAACTTTTATTACCTAACCATGAACATGGGTTACCCTAAAAAAGCCATGGATATGTGTGGAAAGGTGAAACAAGAATCCTGTATCAATCAGCTTGTGGGTGATAACGAAAAAGAGGAAGAGAGGAAGGAGGGAGAGAGAAAAAGGGGCCTTGTTTGGTTTCTTTTTCAGAGACAATGTGGAGAAAATTTTTTAAAAATTTGTTTGGTGGAATTTTTTTTTTTTTTCAAAATTAAAATCACTTTTTTCTCTATTACACATCAATCAATTTCATTTTCTCTCTCCTATCTCATTCTTTGACATTCTACACATTAATCAATCACTCTTTCTCTTACGTCCATCTATTCGATTACAAAAAATAAAAAAATAATTATTTAAATCATTCCAAATTCCAAAAACTTCAAAATATTTTCAAAAAATGCAACCAAATAAATTTTCAAGTTTTGTAAACTCTTTCCTAGAAAAACATTTTTCAAAATTATTTTACAAATGCGAACCAAAGATGGCCAGAATCACCATAAAATAATCATAAGAAAATGTTTGAAACCTACATAAAGTTCTTACAATTTGACCAACACTGAGGTAGTATAATAAATGTTAACTTTTGATTAGTTACATATCTAATAATATAAGGCATACCTTGCTTGCCACATCATTATATGTGAATTTGTCGGTCTAAAATCTAGGTTAATGTGTGTATCATATGCACCTGTTATGTATTTTTGTAATTTGTATTATGTATTTTTATATTAAATATTATGTAATTTTTTTTGGTAAAGTTAAAATAAATTGTGGTTCAAAAATAATGTTATGCATTTTGTGATAATATTATGTATTTTTGTGATGTATTTTTTTATTCAAATATTTTTAACAAAAAATATGTAATATTATTACAAAAACGAGTAATATTACCATAAAATGTATAATTTCATTTCTGAGTCATAAATTGTCGTAATTCTATCAAAAAAATACATAATATTTATCACAAAAATATGTAATATAACCATAAAAATACATAACAAAGATACATATGATACACACTTTTTGAAAAGTGTCTATCATAATATTACCTTTTTTTTAACGGTATTATTAATTCAACTAAATTGACATGAAGGTGAATAATAAAAACCAGCTTTTCAATGTCATTAGCTTGTTTCGGGTGTTTGACTATAGAGGTGCAGTCCGAGGTATGATGCTGGTCACGTTAATAATTTTTTTTTTTTTATTGAAAATTAATGGTTAAATTTTATTCGCTTACTTGCAAGCAAAAAAAAAAATCAGACCTAATATTTAATAGGTTAGATGGTAGATAAAATTTAAAGTTTTAATTTATGAAAAATGCTTAAATGGCACAAATCTGTTACTTTTTCTCTTCAATTCAAACTCAGCATTCTCTTACCTAAATAAAAGTAGTGAAATGAAATGGTAATGTATAGCACAACAAACCAAAAAAAATAAAAATAAAAATGAACACATACTTTAATTGCTTGTTTTTTTATATATGCATAAACCTCTAATGAACTATCATTTAAGTGAGAGCAAGGTTTTGCGAATCAACACTACAAAAAATTAGGGGTGCAACTCGGGTAGGTTTAGTCGGGTTGAAAGGTTGTCTAAGTCCAACCCAACTTATGCTGAGACCTGCCCAAACCTGTCCAAGCCCGAATTGTAACCTGAGGTTGTCTACCCAAACTCTACCCGAATTAAATCCGAATTGTAAATGAATTTCAAATTTTTTTTTTTTTTTTTTGTGTAGCTACATTATTAAATTATTAAAATTTGACTGTATTTACAATTTTTTTTTAATAGAAAATTATTAATACTATCAAAACAAATAATTTATATAATATAAGAGATATGCTACTATAGTAGTCCTTACAATTTATAAATAAAAATAAAAATAAAAAAAGTAAGATTTTATGTTATTTGTATGTATAATATATATTCAATATGATTTAATAATATAAATTACTTTAATATCATCTAATGGCTAATAATTTATATATATATTTAATATTTTTATATATCTATATATATAATTCGGGTTTCGGGTTGCTCGGGTTGTTTGACGTCTTTGCTCAAGCTCGCCCAAATTTAATTCGGGCTTCTGAATTTTTGTCCAAACCCGTTCCGAATTTAAAAATATTTTGTCAAAGCCCTAAAAAAATTCGGACTGGGCTCGGGTTGCTCAGATTGAGCCCGCTCAAGTTGCACTCCTACAAAAAATTAAGGTTTTAAAAACCAAAATTTAGGGACAAAATTATTTTTAGGGACCAAATATTTTTGTTGCAAAAAGTGTCGTCATTATATTTTTAGTAACGAAAATTAAACATTAATGATGAATTATTATCTTTTTGGGATCAAATTTTTTGTCTCAAAAAATAAACCATTTTGAGACCAAATTATTTTGTCTAGAGATGGCAATTTAAACCCGGCCCAATGGGGACCCGGCCCGACGGGGACCCGACCTCGATTAACGCAGGGATTCCTCGAAAAATACCCCCGACGGGCCGGGGACGGTATTCAAAAAAAAATCCTCGACCATTTTCGGGCCGGGGACGGTGATAAGTTATTCCGCCCCGGCCCCGTTTCCCGTCCAATTCTGCCTTGCCTCCCTTTCCTCTCACACTCACCAACCCACTATATATAATATATACTCATCTCTCTTTCTCTCTCTCTCTCTCTCTCTCTCTCTCTCTCTCTCATCACAGATCTAACAAAACTCATATTCTCTCTCTCATTTCAGATTTCTCTCTCTCTCATCTCAGATCTCATTTTCCTTCGCCGCTCTCTGTCTCTCGTCTCTACGCCCCACACCGCTGCTTGATACCAGCGGCGCAACCAGTCTCCATCTTCTCTTTTCTCTCTCAATCGATCGAGACCTCTCTTCTCTCCCTTCTGGGTATGTGTGATGATGATGGCAACTCAGATCTCAGTCTCAGATCTGCAGATATGTATGTGGGTGTGTATGTGTGTGTGTGTGTGATGATGATGATGAGGGGTTCTGTAACTCAGCTCTATAACTCCGTCACCGTCGGGGATGTTTCGGGGTCGGGGAAACCCGATCCCCGTTAAGGGACGGGGGTGGGGGGAGTGAGGGGTTCCCCATCGGGGATTGGGGGCGGGGACGGGGAGTTCCATACTTTCGGGGATTGGGGACGGGGTGGGCAATCCCCGGCCCAGCCCCGCCTCGTTGCCATTCCTAATTTTGTCTCTAAAAGTCTATTATTAGTGACATTTTCAAAATTTGGTCACTTAAAGCCTTATTTTTTACTTTTCGGGACGATTTTTTAGTGACTATCCTCATGACGATAGAAATTAGTCTCTAAATGTCTTTTGCAACAAAATTTTCACTTTTAGAAACCAAAATATTTGGTCTCTAAAACTCTTATATGTTATAGTGCAAAATTGAATTTTGAGATGACTAAATTTTTGTTCACAGCTCGCTAATGTACTTTAATCACGATTACATTTTTAGATTTTCGCGGTTCAAAATTTTCACCATATTGCATATTTAGAAGTGCATTGAGATAGGAATTATGAGAATATAAGATCCTTTGGCCTATAAGAATTGATCCAATTTATCTATCTATTATTATGCTGAGTTCTAAACTAACTTGTACAATGATTTTATTCTCTTTTTGGTACATTGAACATCATAACCCATGGCACTGTGTTACCATAGTATGCTCTCCAATGTCTATAGTGAAAGTTGTCACATGTGTTGAAGGATTGACTCATGGGGTGGTGAGGGTGATTGCCTTTTGTCTTCAACATTCAACAAGTTAGAAGCTGCTTATAGTATCTCTGCTGGGTCTGTGGGCACTCTGCTGAGACTGTGTGGGTGAAATAGAGGAGGTGTCATGGTCTGAGATGGAGTTGTGAGTAAAGGAGATCTGTTTTACTATTATTTTGTTTAGCTATTTGTTGCTGTGAGATGATTTGTTGCTAGCATGGTTTTGCTGTTTTACTGTTGTATTGATTTGTTGTTGTGATGATTTAGCTTATTTGTTGCTGTGAAGCAAATGAGGGGTCATGGTCTTTGTGGTTTTTGGTTTTGTTTAGCTATTATCTTGGGTGTGGTTGGTTCTATGCTTGTGATTGGTTACTTATCAACTCTTGATGGTGTATTAGCATATGGTTGAGCAGATTTATCAGTGCCAATCTAGTTGGGATTGGTTTGTTTCATTATGATGCTTTTTGCACTCATCCCCCCCTTTCCTTTATTGATGTAATATTCTCTTAATTCATAAATAAAGTTTCCTTCTTTTTTCTGATCCAAAAAAAAAAAAAAAAAAAAAATCAAAATCCTCCCTTATTATAGCAATATTAATTAAGAATATTTCTAAATTATATAAGTTTGCCCTTTTATAATATTTCTTCCCCCGAAAAAATTTAATAACCACCTCTCTAAGATATATATATATATATATATTGTGTAAATACTAGTGTTATTTTAGGGCTTAAATATACCAATTATTTGGTTTGTGTTATAAAACTAAATAAAGTAAAATAGAGAGATGAAAATAAAATGAGGAATATATTTCTTGATTGACTAAAATTGGATACCCAATACAATCAACAAGTTTGCTTTTATAGACAAACCGATACATCCATGCCAATTAACCTTCTGTTCCAATTGCAGTTTAATTCACTACGTTAATCACAAGGAAGAGACAATCTTTGTCTTTTTGCGCAATTTCGTCAAGCAGCTGCACCTTTTTTTTGGGTGAGGTGTTATCCACATATTATATAATACTCCCCGTTGGATAACTATACATTAATAATATGCCCCATTAAAAACTTTACCAAGGAAAACCCAATGGGAAAAAAACCTTTGGTGAAAGAAAGAGTACAATATTCTTGTATGTGATTTATTTAGATTGCCTCATCAAAACCTTGCTAAGGAAAACCCAGTGAGAAAAAAACTTTAGACGAAGGAAAAAGAATACAATCTACAAATTTGCTTAAATTGATGATTCCCCCTCAATGCTGCATAACAGTTCTTTATGTCGACGCATCCCAATATTATGCACCAGTTTCTTGAATGTTGCAGTTGATAGTGCTTCAGTAAATAGATCTGCCAGATTATCACTTGACCATATCTATTGAACATCAATATCACCATTATTATGAAGCTCATGTGTGTAAAAGAATTTTGGTGAAATGTGTTTGGTTCTTTCACCTTTGATATAGCCTCCTTTGATCTGTGTGATACACGAAACATTATCTTCATATAATATGGTCGAACTATCTTTTGTTAAAGGCAATCTGCATCTTTCTTGAATATGATGGATCATGGATCTAAGCGAAATACATTCTCAACTTGCTTCATGAATTGCAAGTGTCTCTGAGTGATTTGAAGAAATGGCAATTAATGTTTGTTGTACTAATCGCCAAGATATAACAACATTTCCATAGGTAAAACATATCCTATTTGTGATTTGGCTTTATATGGATCAGAGAGATATCCAGCATTTACATATCCAATTAGTTGTGGTTGTGATTCATTTGAATAAAATAAACTCATATCAATTGTTCCACGAAGATAATGTAATATTTGCTTCACTCCATTCCAATTCGAGTTGGTGCAGAACTATATCTTGCTAATAAATTGACAGTGAATGCAATATCAGGTCTGGTATAATTTGAAAGCACCAATTGCACTAAGATATGAGACTTCAGGACCAAGGATTTCTTCATTATCTTCTCGAGGTCGAAAAAGATTATTTTTTACATCAAGTGAGCGAATAACCACAGGAGTACTCAAAGGATGATCTTTATTAGCATAAAAGTTCTTCAAAACCTTTTCTGTATATGTTGATTGATGTACAAGAATCCCATTTGACAAGTGTTTGATCTGCAGGCCGAGACAAAATTTTGTTTTACCAAGGTCTTTCATTTCAAATTCCTTTTGTAAATATTCTGCAGTTTTTCAAATCATCAACATATACTGCAACGATTGCAAATTCGAATTCTGATTTCTTAATAAAAATGCATGGGCAAATTGGATCATTCTAATATCCATTTTTTAACAAATATACACTGAGGCTATTATACCACATGAGTCCGGATTGTTTCAACCCGTATAGAGATCTTTGTAGCTTGATTGAATAAACACTTATGGGTTTTGAATTAGATACTTTAGGCATTTTAAACCCTTCAGGGACTTTTATATATATATATATATATATGTATCACTACCTAGTGATCTGTATAAATATGTTATAACTACATTCATTAGACGCATATCTAAATTTTCTGTGATTACTTAGCTAATCAAAAATCGGAATGTAATTGCATCAATTACGGGTGAATATGTTTCCTCATTGTCAATACCAAGTCTCTGCGTGAAACCTTGGGCAACAAGTCGTGCTTTATGTCTTATAATTTCATGTTGCTCATTGCGTTTTCGAACAAACACCTATTTATATTCAATAGGTTGTATCCCTTCAGGAGTTTGAACTACAGGTCCAAATACTTCACATTTTGTAAGCAAGTTTAACTCTGCTTGTATTGTTTCTTTCCACATTGGAAATTCATTTCTTTGTCAACATTCCTCGATGGTTCATGGTTCATTGTCATCATCACTTTTGATAATGTTTTTAGCATTACTTTTAGTAAAGTTAAAAGCAACTTTAAACGAAAATATATTGTCGACAACAATTTGATTTCTATCCCAAACTTCTCCTGTACTCATATAATGCATTGAGATCTCATTATTTTCAAGTATCTTTTTCACTTCAGGAAATAACTCTTCAGGATATTTCTCTTATAGAGGTTCCTCTTCTAGAGGTTTATGAGTAAAAGATTTGGATAGACTTATTATAGCCTGTTTAGTGGTTCTAGCCTCTTCATGAGTGCTTTCATTTATGGGTATGATCTCTTCAGGAGATCCATTTATAGTGTCTTCTAGAGTACCAACTTTTTGTTCTTGAGTTTTCATTTTTCAAGAATTTTTTTCTCTGGGTAGATCATACAAATCATCCATGTAATTTACATGATGTGTCAATTTGGTCCCTGTTGTTTCAATTTGCTCGATTTTGTCTCTTAATTTAACAGATTGTGTCATTTTAGACCAATAAATAATGGTTGTTAAGTTTGGTGGACAAAAAGTCAAAACTATGTGTCGATTTGATCTATGTAGTTTACACAGTGTGTCAATTTGGTCCCTGTCAAAATTGAGCAAATTAAAACAATATGGACCAAATTGACACATTATGTAAACTACATGGACCAAATTGACACGTTGTGTAGAATTTTCGTCTACCAAACTTAACAACCATTATTTATTGGACTAAAATGACACAATCTGTTAAATTAATGGGCAAAATCGAGTAAATTGAAATAACAGGGACCAAATTGACATATCGTGTAAACTACAGGAACTATTTGCATAATTTACCCTTTATCTTTTGCACCGACGGGTCTCTCACACTTTTGACGTGCCATAGATTCATTTGCTGCTATGTCCATTGATTCTCCGACAGGAGCATCAATTCTTGCTGGGGTATTAGCTGCTGGTATGTAAGATTTTGTAGTATTCTTTGTGTCGGTGAATGCATCCGGTAACTGAGTTGCAATACTTTGCAAATGAATGGTCCTTTGAACTTCTAGTTCATATTGATTAGTACGAGGATCAAGATGAGATAACGTTGAAGTATTCCAAATGATTTCTCGTCGAGTTTTAGGCTGCGACTTGTCTCCCCCTAATGATGGGAAAACTGTTTCATCAAAATGACAATTCTCAAATCGTGCTTTAAACATATCACCAGTCAAAGGTTTTAGATATCTAATGATTGATGCAGAATCAAAACCAATATAAATTCCAAGTCTATGTTGTGAACTCATCTTAGTGCACTGTAAAGATGCAATAAGGACATATATATCACAACCAAATACTCTAAAGTGACTAATATTTGGTGGTTGACCAAATACTAGCTGTAATGGCAAGTACTCATGATATGCAGTCAGTCTGACACAAATCAAAAATGCCGCATGCAATATAGCGTGACCCCATGCTGAAACAGGTAATTTGCTTTTCATAAGCAAAGGTCAAGCAATCAGCTGAAGTTTCTTAATGAAAGATTCAGTTAAACCATTTTGGGTATGAGTGTGTGCAACAAGGTGTTCAATATCAATGCCAATGGACATGAAATAGTAATCAAATGCTTGAGATATAAATTGTCATTATCTAGACGAATTGTCTTGATTGAATGGTCAGAAAAATGTGCTCGTAATCTAATTATTTGAGTAAGGAGTCTAGCAAATGCAACATTACACATAGTGTAACAACCCCGACCTCTGATTAATGTCAATCCATGATTAAATAAGCCTAATATGTAATTAAGATAAAATCCTAAGTTAATTATTTGTGCATTGCATTATTTGTGTCTCTATCCGTCTATAGCAAGAATATCTGTTTGAAATTCTATTATGTTTTGCGAATTGAAGGCCTTACCGGCATCCGATCACGAAATTGACTTGGTATATGTGTTATGTGGAATTTTTAGAACATTATGGTAGGTTCAATTGAAATTCAATTCGGAACGATTAAATTAGAATAAATTAATACCCAATTAATTAGTTGATCAATAAACTAATCAAGCCATTAGCCAAGCCTATATAAGGCTCCCATGTATGCCTTCACCCATTCTTTTCTCTTCATCTCAACACATTTGAGCTCACACACACAAGCAAAACATGGGAGAGAGAGAGAGATAGAAGAGAATTAAGATCAAAAGCTAAGAATATGGAGGATTACTAAGAATTGTTGGAAATTTACAAGGAATTTGGGAGTGAAAGCTTCTTCACTTGCACAATTTAGATTCTAGGTATGAATTCTAGTCTTTGACTTTGTAAGGTAGTTGATTAATGTATGGAAACAAGTGAATTAGGTGAATTCATAAGGGAATTAAGCTAGAATCGAAGAAAGTTAAGTCATTCTATACATGCATGCATATTTCATAGCATTTGGAAGTTGTTTTTAAAGCTTTTCTCACAAGCATGTTGTGATTCTACTATGGCTTGAAGAATTCATAACATTTTTCACCATTGGACCTCATTTGATAATGTTTTGGAGGCTATGAACTCGAATGAATACATGCATGTCATGTTCATATCATACTCTTGGATTTCAAGATGAATTTTCTCAATTGTCAAGCTTATGGGCCTTGATTTCATGAAATGATCTTTAATTCTCAATGTTTTTCAAGTTTAGACAAGTTTTCTTGAGTTTTGGTCCAAAAGAACATGATTTGTGGTTTTGAAAGCTTAAAGACAATTTTGGAAATTCTAGAATTCCCATTGTCCGCTCGAGTGAGGAGAGTGTCGCTCGAGCGTGTCGCTCGAGCGTGAAAATCGAGCTTCTAGAAGTTTTACAAAATTTTACAGGTCGCTCGAGCGACCAAGGTGGCACTCGAGCGAGGACCCTTTTACTTAGTCTTTCCGCTCGAGCAATTGTCGGTCGGGAATTTCACGTAACCAGTACTTTTGCCAAGTTTGCAGAACGCTTGAGCGACGGAAGCTACGCTCGAGCGACCACCCTTATTTTTAAACCCTCGCTCGAGCGAAGACCCTGTTTTCAGCAACTTTTGACTAACTCTTTTAAGTGCACATTTGCATTCTCATGCCACTCCAAGTGTTCTTAGACACCATTTGGACTCACATAGTCATGAAATAAGCTAGAAACACATAAAGAGAATTGAATTAAAATAACATGGTGCTTCAATTGTGCTTTTGTTATGTGTTTTGTTTAGGTGGACGTCCGAGACTTAGTGATAGCACAAACCAATGTGAGTAATAACTCTGTAAAGTTATGTTTGCCTTGAATTATTTTCTATTGATATGAAAATGATTAGTTTCTGAAATGTATTCATGGCATCCTTAGCTTCATATGATATGCGTCCCTTTATGGGTCATCAGAATGCCTTTATGGTCATCCCAATTATGGGTCATCGGAAACGTCTCTATGCATATGAGTCATTGAAATACCTTTTGGCCGTCCCTTTATTGGTCATCGGAATACCTTTTGGTTGTCCCTTTATGGGTCATCGGAACGCCTTCATGGCAGTCCTTTTATGGGTCATCAGAAACGTCTCTGTGCATATAAGTCATCGGAATACCTTTTGGTCGTCCCTTTATGAGTCATCAGATTTGTTAACGTTAATGGATGTGCCACGTACTATGATGAGAAATATATGAACTTTGAATACAAATGGAACTACGTACATGAATCTGTTTCTACTTTGACGACAGAACATGTATATGAATATGTTTTTGATTTGAAATCTAAATATGCATAAGATTCGGTTTCAGATAAAAATCTATTTCTGATATAAACTCTGATTACTGACTCTGTGATGGATTTCATTCATTAAAACCCTTTACTTTGTTATTATTCATTGGGCACCAGCTCACTATTTGTTATTATGTATGTAGGTAAGCAGGCACGTGACCAGGCCCAGAGTTTATGGCCTAAGATTCTGTTTTGTTAGCCAGCCATTGTGCCTCCAAGGAGGTTCCCTTCTATGAGCAAGTCAAGTCTAAATGGCATATGTTTAATATCTTGTCTTCTTGAAGTATGAACGAGTTTTCTGTTATGTATATATTGGGCTTAGTCCTTTTTGGCTACTTTTGTATTGGATGTGACATAAGATCTGTATTAAGACGTCACGTATATTTGTAAAAGATTTAAAATTTCTGTCCCATATATGTCTGCAGAGCTCTATGGACTATGTATATTTCATATATTTTCTTCCACAGCCTCTAATTATATGTTTTTCCGCTAAGAGGCCTTTGGTAATCCATGGATTACTGGCCGGTTACAACGTTAAACCTATAGGGGCGGGTTTGGGTCGTGACATGTAGAGAGTAGACAAACATGTGACCATCTAGTTGATGCATCTATTAAAATTATAAAATAATGAAATGGTCCACTGGAAGGATGTATGGGTCCACATATATCCCCTTGAATTCTTGCAAAAAGAATGGAGATTCAACAATGACTTTTGTGGGTGATGGTCTGGTAATTAATTTTCCTTGTGAACAGGCAGAACATGGGTAATCATTTAGTAAAAGAATTTTCTGGTTCTTTAATGGATGTCCATATACAATTCTAATTATTCGATGCATCATTGTTTTCAGAGTACTTAGAAAATCGACGCTTTTATACTGTTGCTGCAGGAATACATTATCAACGTGAAATGTGGAGAATGTTTTTTCAAGCATATCATCTTCAGTAATTTTTTCTCCATATAATTTTAATTGAGAGATAATTTTAAATAAAGAGAAGTTGTACTCATTAACTAATTTATAATCTTGCAACCTTAGGTGCAACCAATCATAACGAACTCTTGGGAGGATTACGATATTCTGGTGCTCGTATCTCTCCTTCAAATTATTCCACAAAATAAGTGGATCTTTTACCGTGAGGTATTCAGTTTTTAATTCTTGTTGGATAGGGTGGCAAATGAATATCATTGCCTTCACGATCCTGTAGGAATGCTTCATTTTCATTCTTTACGGTATCTCCAAGATTCATTGTCCCAAGGTAGATCTCAACATCAAGAATCCAAGATAAATAATTTTTTTCCATAAATATCAAGAGTTGAAAATTCCAATTTTGAAAATTTTGACATGTTTATACACTATTTATAAAATAATATATTTAGTATCACATGAATATATTATGAAAAATATAGAAGTAGCTTTAGAATTTATTTATACTTACCTCAACCACTCAGTATTTTTTTTTTGCTCACCTGGTCAGAATCTCGTACTGATAACGTATTATAAAACTAAATAAAGTAAAAATAAAGAGATGGAAATAAAATGAGGAAGATATTTCTTGATTAAGTAAAATTGGATACCTAATACAATCAGCAAGTTTGCTTTTATAGGCAAACTGATACATGCATGTTGTAACATGCCCGGGGGGGTACCAGAGCGTGCTAAACAGTTCAGACCCTCGATTTCTTTGATCTAGTCTCACGAGTGCAATGTGAAACATAGATGAGAGTCCAAATCTGACAACTTTTATAGAAAATCCATTTTATTGCAAAACCTTTGCCAGAAATGGACTGCGTCATCAGATCTCAGAGTCGCTACCTAATATTTTGAAAAAATTAGGAAACCCGTAACTCGTGCCAAGGCCACTATTCGTTGTAACCAAAGATGTCTCGGTTCGGAACCTTAGGTATGAGAGGGTTATAACAACCCTCATCTTGTCTTAGTCATATTCATGAACATTCATATGATTTTGCCTTGTTAAGTTTGTACATGCAGACTTAGACTTGTTTGCCTAGGTAAAGGTCCTTGTCTTGTCTTGATGCTATCATGTTTTGCCTAAGTATTATATGCATGTTTTGTTCCTCGCTTGGTGTGTCAAGCCTATGTCACCTATCATTATTGTCTCAAGCCTAGGTCATCCATCCTTGTTGTCTCAAGCCTAGGTCACACCTTTGAACCTCTTACGCCTAGGCTGTTGAGCACCAACACCTAGGACCATCTCGGAACCATCTTGGTTGACCTCTACCGTCACCTAGGCATATTGGCCGAGATGTGCATCACCTAGGCCGAGGTGTGCATCATCTAGGCCAAGATGTTAATCATCTAGGTGTCCTAGATCCTAGATCCTAGATCCTTGATCCTTGAACCTAGCAACCTTTTATTTTGAGACTGGTATGACCTAGGCTGAGATGTGGCATATCTAGGCCGACGTGTGGCGCATCTAGGCCAAGGTGTGGCATACTTAGGTCAAGTGTTATTCTTCCTAGCTGAGATCATTGAAACCTTCTTGTCCGAAGCCTATGTCTTGATTCGAGATCCTGGCCTTGTACACATTTTGTCATACTCTTGTCTTGTCATTCTGGCACCTTTTTGAGGAGATCCAACTAGACGTTGCCACGTGTCCCAGCAGAGGGTTAAGTCAGCTGGCAGTAGAGAAAACATATCATTACCATATCTTTTTCTTTGATGAGAGAGAAGCTCTAGAAAGAGGAAGAAGGAGTTCTTGAGAGAGAAATAGATTTCCAAGCTTGATCTTTAGAGTTTGAATCGTTTGATTCATGTTTTGAGATTAGATTCTTGATCTACTCTTGTTATTCTTTACGTTGATATGATCACATTGCATGATCTAGCATGATTCATGAGCCATGCATTGATTTAAAGTTTGTTTTAGAGAGAGAAAGTGATGTTCTTGTATTCTTGAAAGAAAACCATGTTTTGATCCGAAAGTTTATACCAAGTCCTATGTTTTTGTGTTTGTTTTCATGAAATCTTTTAAGTATGGGTACCCAGGTCCATGTTTTTGAACTCATAACATGAAATCTTAGATTTTGAATAAGAAGTTATGATTTTAGCATTCATGTTCTTCATGTTTATATTGTTCATATTCTTCAAGAGGAAACCCAGATTTCCAAATTTCATTTGCTTAAGTGTGGTCACTGAGACCCACTCTTGCCTTGACCTCACACCTAGGCCAAGCATCGTATCTCACCTCGGCCTACCTTGCATGAGGAAACCCAGATTTCTAGGCTTCATTTGCCTAAGTGTGGTCACTAAGACCCACTCTTGCTTAGACCTCATACCTAGGCCAAGCATCATATCTCACCTCGGCCTACCTTGCATGATCACTTGTACCTTAGCCTATCTTGCATGCACACCTAGGCCGACCACCACACACCTAGGCCAACCACCACACACCTAGGCCGACCATGGTACATCCTTGCCGGCACCTTGTAACATCTCGGCAGGTAGCCGCACACCTAGGCCTAAGAGACCACACCTTAGCTAAGAGGTGTAGAACCTCGGCCAAGACTTATTGAGTTCACCTAGCTAGGCCATTTTGGCCTAGATCATCTCTATGCATCCATTCCGAGACCTAGTTGGTACCCAGCATGTTTTCTCTTGAAGAAAAACAGTGTTTTGACTCCCAGCACATGTTTTGCGTTGTCTTAACTTGGTTTTGGAAAGAAATGTTGGGATCATTTTTATTCATGTAAAGCTTTTTTTGAGAATGCATTGCACAACCATCTTTAAGCATTCCTTCTTGTCTTCTTGAAATGTATTCAGTAGACTTTGCTATATGATTGTAGGTCTTGGATTCTTGCCTTAATTCCTACATCCGAAGAACTATTGTGAGTGGTATTTCTAATAAAGCTATGTTATAATGTTTTGATAAAAGCTTTGCTTTGTTTTGTTTTGGAAAAGTATTTGATCAAGTATGAATGATTATCCATTAGCTTTTGTATCAAGTATTACCTTTGTTTTGATGACATTTTTGGAAAGTCCTTAGTGCTAGGGGACTATAATGCAATTAGTACCCTTGTTTGAGATATCTCCCTTGCCACCGACGGTCTTGTACGGGTGGGTTTGTCTAATCGATTCCGGATCGATTATTCCCTTGTTTTGTCGGGAATGTCATCCCTTGTATTATGTTGATGCTAGTAAGCATCCCTTGAAGCTTTGAAAGACTTTGATAGATGAACTTGGTTCATCCCTTGATTTTGTACAAGCTATGATATGTATTGTTTTGATAAAGATCTCGGATATCATTCATTCAAACCTTTATTACTTATATCATTCACTGAGTATCCAAGCTCACCCTCTCCTTTATATATATGTAGGTGATGAACAAGAAGGCAACGTCGCCTAAGTTTTGTTTGCAGCTTGTTTTGGATTCTCGCTTTGCTAACATCTTGAAGATTATGTTTCTTAGCTTTGATTCATGTCTTTTGCATATTTCGGCTTGAGAAGTCTTTTGATCAAGATGTAATATGTACTTTATTTTATCTTGTATTCGAGGTGTAAAACCATGATTAAGATGCATGACATTTCATTGGATCTATGCACTGCTCTTATGGACTACTTAGGTTTAAATTTATTACTTCCGTACATGTAAACCCCATATATATACTCTGATTGTGTGAAACTTTGTAAGTTGGCCTTTGGTAATCTCGGATTACTGGCCATCATGGCACCATTCTACTAGGGGCGGAATGGGGTCGTGACAAGGGGAAGGTCTTTAAATAAACACCCATGCTCACCCGATCAAAGATCGGTCTTTACTAAATCATGATATGAATTTTATTTACTTTATGTGTTCATGTTCTAATTATTTAATAAAACCTAAAATTTATCATGTGAAACATATAAGTATAGACTATGTCATTTGTAGAGATCCTAATTTTTTGTAATTACACTTGAAACCCTGAGTCTTAAGTTAATAAAATTTTAGCCCTAATTCTGTAAAAATCTGCTTAAGGGCCCAAGTAAAGAATAATTTCTCCGTGTGTTACCATAATTAAATCATAGAACACCACTTTATGATTGGAACTATCCTAAAACTTGGTTTTATTTATTTTACCTCATAATTTCTAAATTAATTCACACATTTTATTTTTATTTCTATTTTTTTTGTTTTTGTTGTTCTTTCATTTATTATTTATTTGAATATATAGATAGTTTAAATATATATATATATATATATTATGTTGGCGGAAAAGTTGGTTGGATAACAACAAACAAAAAATATAAATAAAATAAAAAACAAATATCTAGATATTTAGTTCCCTTAGTCATTAAGCTACCCTTATACTCTATAAATTGAGAGCTTGTCCCAAATCCACTCCCACGTTTTTCAACAGCCCGAGGAGAGGGTGAGAGAGGGAGAGTTGGCTTAACAGAAGTAGAGAAGTAAGAAAAAAAAAAGAAGAGAAAAAGAAGGAATCAAAGGTGGTTCAAGAAGGTGAAGGTAAGAACATACCTCTCCCTTATTTTCTCCAATCCTTTCATTATCTCATTCTATTGTCTAGTATGCCTCTTGTGTTACAAATTAATGGTAAATAGGGTTTTTGGTGTGTGTGAAGGTGTGGGTATGATATAGTGTCATTGTCTTGCAAATTTGTGAAATTAGGCACTGCTGCAACTTCTCTAATTTAAAAGAAATATCAAATCTATCTAATTCCCAAATCTGAATTTATTGTAGGATATGTTGTGTGTTTAGAGCTTGTGATAATTTTATTAGCTCCTAATTGTGTGTTTTTAGGGCTTGGATAATTTGTTGAAAAATCTGGTCCTGAGCCTCTGAAAAACAATCCACTTTTAGAAATTTTATAAAATTCTAGAAAATTCTTCTCGTGTTGGTTCTTCTGTCAAAATTTATAACTCTGAGTCCTCTTTTCAACAGATTTTATTTGAGTGAAAACCATAGTGTAGATTGAGAGAAAAGTTAGTTTCCCCAAAGGGTGACAAATCTGGACAGGTTTTCGAATATAGTTTGTAGATGAATTTGTGAAGGGGCTGTGCAACTTCTGAAAATTGGAACTAAAACTAGACAGATTGAATATTGTTTCTGTGCAATTTCAGCCCCTAATTTGACCTAGAAGTATTTTTACCAAAGCGTTCTTGTTAGCCCTGCAGAACCGAATGGTGCTGAAAATTGTGTTCTATTATGTTATTCGTCTCTAAATGTTTCAAAGCATTTTTAATGTTGTTTTCTTGCCTTACTATACTTATGTATGATGATCATGGACTATATTTCCTCTCGTATGTTTTTCTCATACTCTTTTATATGACCGAATTACCGAATGTGACTAACTTACTTAACAAAAGATCTACTAAACAAGAAATGATAACGGGTTGGCAATGGGTGACGTTCATCTTAGTGTTTTAGAACAATTATATATATATGCATCACATGAATTATGATGAGATTAATACCAAATGAGTTAAGCCTTGCGTAAGCAGTTAAGCGAGCCTCTAGGTTGACCCGGATGTATTCAGACTCTATGTGGTGGTTTCAGGGTGTAAGTGAGCCCTTTGGTATGGTATGCGCAGAGTGTAAGCGAGCCCTAGGCACGATTTGGTATGGTATGTGCAGGGTGTAAGCGAGCCCTAGGCACGATTTGGGTGTAAGTGAGCCCACTTGTTAGCCGTCCCTTTTGAGGTCCATCAATGCCACTAACAGGTAAATAATCGGAAGGTGGGCATAGGTGGTAAGGTCTGCAAAGCAGCAAAAGGGGGAGTTCTGAATAGTCCGGTGTTCAATCCTTGTGATTGGGTAGAAGGATCTCTTTGGGGAGGGGGGGTTCTAGATGCTTAGTCTAACTACTAATTCATAAAACCTTAATGTAAGTATGTTATGTTACCTGATTTGTTTTGTGTATGGTTGATTGATTGATAGAAGATATGGGGGTGTGTGTGTTTTTACTGGGCATTCTAAGTTCATGGCGTGTCATGCTAGGTGAAGAAGCTGCTTACGACGGGGAAGGTTATCCCGAAGACAATCAAGATGAAGTTTTAGAGCTGTGGTTCACTTGAAAATTTGGACTAGTAGTTTGTTTTTGTTTTCTCTCTCCTTTTACTTTTTGGTTTGACAGTGTTTTGTAAACCTCTAGTGGAACTCAAATCAGTTATCTATGTTATAACTCTACTTATATGTGTATATTAAAATATTGCGGTTATCTCTCCTGTGTGAGTTGTACTTTATATATTTCTTTTGCAATCTCAAATTTTGGGGCGTGACAAATTATATATATATATATATATAAACTATGTATATATTCAAATAAACAATAGTATTCTATTCAAATAAATAATAAGTGAAAGAACAACAAAAACAAAAAAAATAGAAATAAAAATAAAATGTGTGAATTAATTTAGAAATTATGAGATAAAATAAATAAAACCAAGTTTTAGGATAGTTCCAATCATAAAGTGGTGTTCTATGATTTAATTATGGTAACACACGGAGAAATTATTCTTTACTTGGGCCCTTACGCAGACTTTTACTGAACTAGGGCTAAAATGCTATTAACCTAAGGCTCAAGGTTTCAAGTGTAATTACAAAAAATTAGGGTCTCTACAACCTATCCCCGTTAAATAAATTTTGTCCTCGAAATTAGATCATACCTTATGTCTCAAATAGTTGTGGGTAATTTGCCCGCATCGCGTCTTCACGTTCCCAGGTGAACTCTTCAATACCATGGTGACGCCAGAGTATCTTAAGAAGGTGAATTGTCTTCCCTCGCAAGTTTTTTTCTTGTCTGTCCATAATTGCTACTGGTCCCTCCTCAAAGGTAGCGTCTTCATTGAGTTGGATTTCTTCCCAGTTGATGATGTGAGAAGGGTGCATTATATACTTCCGTAGCATAGATACATGGAAAACATCATGTACTCCAGCCAACTGTGG
Organism: Camellia granthamiana; assembly: GCA_036172215.1. Lineage (NCBI taxonomy): Eukaryota > Viridiplantae > Streptophyta > Magnoliopsida > Ericales > Theaceae > Camellia > Camellia granthamiana. The sequence goes on from CM069905.1 coordinate 85,271,737, forward strand.
GGGTAAAGCCAACTTGTACATAACCTTTCCGATTTTCTGAAGTATCTCGAAGGGTCCAATATATCGAGGTGATAATTTTCCTTGCTTTCCAAAACGAATGATCCCTCGGCGGGGCTGAATTTTCAGTAAAACATAATCACCGACAGCGAAGGTTAGCGATCTTCTCCTTTTATCTGCATAACTCTTCTGACGATCTTGAGCTGCCACTAATCTTTGTCGAATAAGTTTCACCTTTTCTGTAGTTTCTTGCACGATCTCTGGGCCCAATAGACTCACTTCTCCAACTTCAGTCCGACAAACTGGTGATCTGCAAGGCCGACCGTACAGTGCTTCAAATAGAGCCATGCTAATGCTAGCCTAGAAACTGTTGTTGTATGTGAACTCCACCAGCAGTAGGTGTCGCTCCCAACTCCCTTTAAAATCCATCACACAAGCTCTCAACATGTCCTCCAAAGTCTGAATGGTACGTTCTGACTGTCCGTCAGTTTGAGGATGAAATGCGGTACTGAAACATAATTCGGTCCCTAACACTTCCTGTAAGCTTCCCCAGAATCGGGAGGTGAAACGCGGGTCCCGGTCGGACACAATTGATACAGGAATTCCATGTAATCGGACAATTTCTTTAATGTGGAGATGACTCAGCGATGTCAAAGTGTCGGAGATTTTATATGGCAAAAAGTGCGCAGTTTTCGTCAAACGATCAACTATAACCCATATAGCATCATGTCCTCTAGGTGACCTGGATAATCCAGTGATGAAGTCCATTGTTACATGCTCGCATTTCCATTCTGATATCGGCAAGGGCTGAAGCATCCCTCCAGGTCGTTGGTGTTCTGCCTTCACTTGCGGACACGTAAGGCATCTGGCTACGAATTGAGCCACATCTTTTTTTATTCTGCTCCACCAATATTGGCGTTTTAAGTCTTGGTACATTTTCGTCCCTCCTGGGTGCACTGCGAACACCGAATGGTGGAACTCCTTTAGAACTTTTTCTCTAAACGACTCATCTTGTGGTATAAACACTCTACCCTGATGTCTCAAACTTCCATCTGAATGAATCGTCCAATCAGGTATAGGATCGCCGGATGCTATTCGTGCTTTTATGAACGCCACCTCCTGACTTGTTTGTCCATGGCCTTTGCCCTCCAATAACTTGAGCATTCGCGCTTGAACCCCCTGCTTGATTTCCCATCCCAGAAAGTTGGGGACATTCCGACTTCTTGTGTCTTATCTGATGACAGTGAAAGCATTGGATTTGTGTAATATGCTTGGTTTGTAAACTTTTTTTATGGCTTTGCTGTTGCGGCTGTTGTGACGGTCTGGTGTATGGTGTCCGTACCACATTCCTTCGTTATTTCTTCTTGGCCCTACAAAGGACTGACCCTCTTTCTTCGTTTTCATCATCCAAATCCTTTTTGAGTCTGCCCACTCTCTTTCTGCATCCAATGCCGTATCCACCACATCAGCAAATGTAGGGAGACGCAAGGGTAATACTTTACCTCTGATAATAGGGTCTAAACCTCACTCGAATTTTCGTGATTTCTCTCCCTCATCTGCGATGTATCGGGTTACGTATCGAGCCAGCTCTTCAAACTTGGCCACATACTGAGTCACTGACATTTCACCCTATTTCAAAGTTTGAAATTGCCAAATTCGCTCTTGTCTAACTGTGTTTGGGAGATATTTTCTTAGAAACAATTCTTTGAACTGAGCCCAAGTCATGCTTGTCGTGTCCCGAGAGTTTTTCATCAAGGACCACCAATGATCTGCTTCTCCTTCTAGCTGATAACTTGCCAGCGCAATCTTGTCTGTATGCACAGCAATACCCATGGTTTCCAACATCTTTTATATTTGACGAATCCAGCTCTCAGCGACTCTCGGGTTAGGCTCACCTGTGAACACCGGCGGTCTTTGCTTTCTGAACTCAGATAACAAATATATCCGTTCATTTGGTTGCGTTCTTCTAAACCTTCCTAACTCTTCAAGAATTTGGTTTCCGACTAGTCTTGGCAACTCCTCAGCAGGTATAGGTTTACCGCGATTAACGCCTTGATTGCGAGCTGGACGTCTTCATCGGCGTCTTACTTGATCGTTTGCTTCTACATTATCCGCCATCTGCCAAGTTTGTGGGTAATATAAGCTTAGGGTTGTTGTGAAGGCGAAGAGGTGTTCAATAAATAGGCTAATTTAATGTGGTCCGAGGTGTAATTAATTTTTTCTTTCTAAATGGATGATGCAATTAAAGCAAGCAAAATAAAATAAAATAACATACAATACACTAGAATAACCAACTAGATATTTTATAGATACGTATATAACTTCTTCTTACAAAAGGTTACACTATCTAGGTTAGCATGTAGCGTGTATACACCAAAACAAAACACGCTTCAACCACACAAAACACTATTTACAAAGGTACACAAAAAGGTTCGTCCCATGACTACTACAGCCCTAAGTCAAACGATTCCTCTGGGTCTTCTTCGGGATCTTCCTCGAGATCCTCCTCGTGATCCTCTGGTGGTAAAGGAGCATATGTCGAGGAGGCTGGAAACTGCTGAGCCGATGTAGGGGAGTACTCTGATGACACCTCTATAGGGAATGCAGGGGAAGCTCCGGGAAGTACTGAGACAAAAGGAACCTCTAACTCAGGATGATGAGAGCCACAGCTCTCGGGTCCAACGCGACGCATCACTGGACGCGGATCCTCAGCCAATACCTCTTGCCTAAGCTTAGCAAAAGTCTGACCATTCCGCTTTATCTGTAGAGCGAACCTAAGCTCCCAGTATTTGCACTGGAGGCGTCGGCGTACCAACGCTCGTCTTGCTTGCATGGTGTAGTATGAAAAATCCTCCTCTGTTTTCTGAATAGCTTTCTTTATCACGCTCTTCACTCCTAATTGACACCATCGGTTAAGTCTTTGTGGACTAACAGCTACTGCCCACCTATTCTGGAAACGAAAAACTCCCCAGTCATCAATGCTTTCCGACGTAGAATCCATCCTACGGTAGGTAAAGAATTTTTTTTTTAGTCCACCTTTAATATGATATAGTATAATGTTAACAGAATATAGTAATGTGAAAGGCAAGGATATCTAAAATCACCAGTCAACACGCGTGGGTTAAGGGTTGAACCTAGGGCTCTGATAGCATTTTAACCCTCGTTCCGTAAAAGTCTGCGTAAGGGCCCAAGTAAGGAATAATTTCTTCGTGTGTTACCATAATTAAATCATAGAACACCACTTTATGATGGGAACTATCCTAAAACTTGGTTTTATTTATTTTACCTTATAATTTCTAAATTAATTCACACATTTTATTTTTATTTCTATTTTTTTTGTTTTTGTTGCTCTTTCATTTATTATTTATTTGAATAGAACACTATTATTTATTTGAATATATACATAGTTTAAATATATATATATATAATATGTTGGTGGAAAAGTTGGTTGGATAACGACAAACAAAAAATATAAATAAAATAAAAAACAAATATCTAGATATTTAGTTCCCTTAGTCATTAAGCTACCCTTATACTCTATAAATTGAGAGCTTGTCCCAAATCCACTCCCACGTTTTTCAACAGCCCGAGGAGAGGGTGAGAGAGGGAGAGTTGGCTTAACAGAAGTAGAGAAGTAAGAAAAAAAAAAGAAGAGAAAAAGAAGGAATCAAAGGTGGTTCAAGAAGGTGAAGGTAAGAACATACCTCTCCCTTATTTTCTCCAATCCTTTCATTATCTCATTCTATTGTCTAGTATGCCTCTTGTGTTACAAATTAATGGTAAATAGGGTTTTTGGTGTGTGTGAAGATGTGGGTATGATATAGTGTCATTGTCTTGCAAATTTGTGAAATTAGGCACTATTGCAACTTTTCTAATTTAAAAGAAATATCAAATCTATCTAATTCCCAAATCTGAATTTATTGTAGGATATTTTGTGTGTTTAGAGCTTGTGATAATTTTATTAGCTCCTAATTGTGTGTTTTTAGGGCTTGGATAATTTGTTGAAAAATCTGGTCCCGAGCCTCTGAAAAACAGTCCACTTTTAGAAATTTTATAAAATTATAGAAAAATCATCTCATGTTGGTTCTTCTGTTAAAATTTAGAACTCTGAGTCCTCTTTCCAACAGATTTTATTTGAGTGAAAACCATCAGGTAGATTGAGAGAAAAGTCAGTTTCCCCAAAGGGTGACAAATCTGGACAGGTTTTCGAATATAGTTTGTAGATGAATTTGTGGAGGGACTGTGCAACTTCTGAAAATTGGAACTAAAACTAGACAGATTGAATATTGTTTCTGTGCAATTTCAGCCCCTAATTTGACCTAGAAGTATTTTTACCAAAGCGTTCTTGTTAGCCCTGCAGAACCAAACGGTGCTGGAAATTGTGTTCTATTGGCTTCGTTTGGGAAGTGGCTATTTTAGAGGCTTTTTGGCCATTTGGCTATTTTAGTAGGCTATTTTAGTTTTTGTGTTTGGGAAGATGGGATGAATTTTTATTTGAGTTGTTGTATTGAAAAATGTGTTGAAATGATGTTTAAAGTTAAAATGACAAATTTGTCCTTAACTTTTTATTTTTCAAAATTAACTAAAGGGCAAACTTGTAATTTAACAGCTGTGGGATGAATTTCCGTGGCACAGTACCTAGCTGTCCGTAGCTGTGGGATAGCTGTGGGTGTAGGCTGCTACTTGTCCTTTAGCTTTTCTTTTTTTTTTTTTTTTTAATAAAGAGGGTTGTTACAGTAGGCTTTTTGGCTTATTTTCATTTTGAGGCTATAATAGCCCCAACCTATTCTTCCCAAACAACGCCATTATGTTATTCATCTCTAAATGTTTCAAAGCATTTCTAATGTTGTTTTCTTGCCTTACTATACTTATGTATGATGATCATGGACTATATTTCCTCTCGTATGTTTTTCTCATACTCTTTTATATGACCGAATTACCGAATGTAACTAACTTACTTAGCAAAAGATCTACTAAACAGGAAATGATAATGGGTTGGCAATGGGTGACGTTCATCTTAGTGTTTTAGAACAATTTTATATATATGCATGACATGAATTATGATGGGATTAATACCAAATGAGTTAAGCCTTGCGTAAGCAGTTTAAGCGAGCCCCTAGGTTGACCCGGATGTATTCAGACTCTATGTAGTGGTTTCAGGGTGTAAGTGAGCCCTTTGGTATGGTATGCGCAGGGTGTAAGCGAGCCTTAGGCACGATTTGGTATGGTATGTGCAGGGTGTAAGCGAGCCCTAGGCACGATTTGGGTGTAAGCGCGCCCACTTGTTGGCCGTCCCTTTTGAGGTCCATCAATGCCACTAACAGGTAAATAATCGGAAGGTGGGCATAGGTGGTAAGGTCTGCAAAGCAGCAAAAGGGGGAGTTCTGAATAGTCCGGTGTTCAATCCTTGTGGTTGGGTAGAAGGATCTCTTTGGGGAGGGGGGGTTCTAGATGCCTAGTCTAACTACTAATTCATAAAACCTTAATGTAAGTATGTTATGTTACCTGATTTGTTTTGTGTATGGTTGATTGATTGATAGAAGATATGGGTGTGTGTGTATTTTTACTGGGCATTCCAAGTTCATGGCGTGTTATGCCAAGTAAAGAAGCAGCTTACAACGGGAAAGGTTATCCCGAAGATAATCAAGATGAAGTTTTAGAGCCGTGGTTCACTTGAAAATTTGGACTAGTAGTTTGTTTTTGTTTTCTCTCTCCTTTTACTTTTTGGTTTGACAGTGTTTTGTAAACCTCTAGTGGAACTCAAATCAGTTATCTATGTTATAACTCTGCTTATATGTGTATATTAAAATATTGTGGTTATCTCTCTTGTGTGAGTACTTTACGTGTTGCATCACCCTTGGGAGGAAGTATTAGGGTAGGATTAATCTGTCGAGGGTGTGAATTAGAAGTGTCAGGGTTACACTTGAGTTGTGACCTTCGGGTCATGAACATGTCCGATTTTGACATAATCTTGGGTATGGATTGGTTATCCACCCACCGAGCAGTGATTGATTGCTACCATAAGAGGGTGACGGTTTGCACACCTAGTAGAACGTGTTTCCAATTTAAGGGAGATAGAGAGGATTCCCTAAGCACGACAAAGCGTAAAATGCAGTGGCATCGGCAATTTGCTGGATGATTAGCAAGTTTGATCATTAATGAAGAAGCCCAATCAGAATTAAATCTTCCGCGTGTAGTTTGTGAATACGCTAATGTTTTTCCTGAGGAATTGCCAGGATTACCGCCACATCATGAAGTAGATTTTAGTATCGAGTTACAAGCAGGTACTGCACCAATATCCCTGACACCCCACCGTATGGCTCCTGCCGCACTTCGGGAGTTGAAGACGCAACTGCAAGAATTACTGGAAAAGGGATTTATCCGACCAAGTACCTCACCGTAGGGTGCACCAGTTCTATTTGCAAAGAAAAAGGACGGAACACTAAGATTGTGCATAGATTATCGGCAACTCAATCGGGTGACGATCAAGAACCAATATCCACTTCCACGGATTGATGACCTTTTTGACCAACTTCGAGGTTCGAAGGATTATTCAAAGATTGATCTTAGATCTGGCTATCATCAATTGTCGGTCGTTGATGATGACATACCAAAAACTGCTTTCCGAACTCGATATGGCCATTACGAATTTGTGGTAATGCCCTTTGGATTAACCAATGCACCAGCCGTGTTTATGAGCTTGATGAATAAGATTTTTACTCTGTACTTGGACCAGTTCATGGTGGTGTTTATCGATGATATTCTAGTATATTCGCCGTCGGAAGAAGAACACGAGCAACACTTGAGAGTGGTTCTTCAGGTTTTAAGAGACACCCAGCTGTACGCAAAAGCAAGTAAATGCGAGTTCTGGTTGAAAGAAGTGACATTTTTAGGACACGTCGTGTCGGAGCATGGAATCGCTGTAGACCCGGCCAAGGTAGAAGCAGTATTAGATTGGAACGCAGCCACCCTCAGTATTCGAAGTTCGTAGTTTCCTAGGGTTGGCCGGCTATTACCGACGGTTTATTCAAGACTTTTCTAAACTAGCTAAGCCAATGACTCGTCTAACGCAAAAATGGGTAAAATATGATTGGAACAAAGCATGTGAACAATCTTTTCAAGAACTCAAGAGGAGAATTGACTAGTGCCCCAATACTCATCATTCCGGAGCAAGATGTAGGATATACGGTATATTGTGACGTGTCCAAGGATGAGCTGGGCTGTGTGCTAATGCAAAAAGGAAAGGTGGTGGCTTATGCCTCCAGGACAACTGAAACCGCATGAAAGGAATCCGACACACGATCTAGAGTTGGTAGTAATGGTTTTTGCATTAAAGCAGTGGCGTCATTATTTGTATGGTGAACAATTTAAGATTTTCACGGACCATAAGAGCTTGAAGTATTTGTTCACGCAGAAGGACTTGAACATGAGACAAAGACGGTGGCTAGAATACCTCGAAGATTACCATTTTACTCTATCCTATCATCCTGACAAAGCTAACGTGGTGGCGGTGGCGGATGCCTTGAGTCACAAGAACCGGGGAATTATTGCTAGCTTGGCACTCAAGGAATGGAACATGTCGGAACCACTTAATGAGTTCGAAGTACAGATAAAAGGTCAGAACGAGAAGGTATACCTTGGCGCTCAAATCACTACACCCAAATTACTGAACGATGTAATAGAGTTGCAGAAGTATGATCAGGAGGTGGCGTTCATAAAAGTGCGAATAGCATCCGGCGATCCTATGCCTGATTGGATGATTCATTCAGATGGAAGTTTGAGACATCAGGGTAGAGTGTTTGTACCACAAGATGAGTCGCTTAGAGAAAAAGTTCTGAAAGAATTTCATCATTCAGTGTTCGCAGTGCACCCAGGAGGGACGAAAATGTACCAAGACTTAAAATGCCAATACTGGTGGAACGGAATAAAGAAAGATGTGGCTCAATTCGTAGCTAGATGCCTTACGTGTCAGCAAGTAAATGCAGAACACCAGCGACCTGGAGGGATGCTTCAGCCCTTGCCGATATCAGAATGGAAATGGGAGCATGTAACAATGCACTTCGTCACTGGACTACCCAGGTCACCTAGAAGACATGACGCTATATGGGTTATAATTGATCGTTTGACAAAAACTGCACACTTTTTCCATATAAACTCTCAGACACTTTGACGTCGCTGAGTCATCTCTACATTAAAGAAATTGTTCGACTACACGAAATTCCTGTATCAATTGTGGTCAAACCGAGACCCCATGTTTCACCTCCCGATTCTGGGGAAGCCTACAAGAAGCATTGGGGATCAAATTATGTTTCAGTACCGCATTTCATCATCAAACTGACGGACAGTCGGAACGTACCATTCAGACTTTAGAGGACATGTTAAGAGCTTGTGTGATGGATTTCAAGGGGAATTGGGA
>CM069905.1:85280349-85302849 GCA_036172215.1 Camellia granthamiana
AAGTCAAATTTTACCCACTCTTTCATTCCATTTTTGTTTCTCCACTTTTTCATTCCATTTTTCTCTCTATACCCCCCCCCCCCCCCCACAAAAACCAATAGGTCATATTATAATTAATAATTTTTTTCATCAAATATTATTAAAAAAACGTTATTAGTTGTTAATTCTTTGTAACAGTTTGAAAATTATCGCAAAAAATATCACTAATTATAAATTTTAGCGACAGTTTAAAAAAATCGTCACAAAAAAAGTAACTAATTTTCAACTTTCTACAACAGTTTGAAAATTTCATCAAAAAAAACTCACTAATTGTAAGTTTTAACGACAATTTATAAAAATCATAATAAAAAAAAACAATCAGTAATTGTTAATTTTTAGCAACATCTAAAAAATCACCACACAAAAATTATTTTTAGCAATGATTTTATTGGGACATATTTTCAATGTGACTTGATGGAAATTAAATCCAACTATTTTGACCTATATTGGTAGTTTATCCTAATTTGTAATTCAGTCTTTCTGTTAAAATTAATAATTTTGAGACACTTATCAGTCTCCTAATGTGTACACAGAGAAAAAAATTAACAAAAATTTAAACAAAAAGACCAAATTGAAACTGATAAATTTCATAGGGACTAAATTGTTCAATCTGAAATAATAGGGACCAAAGTAAAATTTAAGACAAATTATGAGTAAAAAAATGTAATTTACTCTTATCTTTAATTATTTCAAATACTCTTATCTTTAATTAAACCAGAATTATTTCAAATAAACTGAAAAAAACTAATTATCTAAAGTTAAAAACAATAATATATCTTGGTTTCAGTTTTCCAATTATCAGTTTCAGTTTACAATTGTAAGAGGGGTTAGCTCGAGCCCATCTAATTGATTAAGTCCAATCAGAAAGCCCAAAATTAGTGGGCTCGAAGATACTATTATCGAATGGGTCGGATTGCTCTAATCTTGAAAGAGTTCAAATCCATGAACCTAGAGACCTATTTGAGTTCAGACTTGAAAGGGTTTTGAGCAAACTTAGATATCTGAGCATTTGGAGGTTAAATTAGCCTATACCCGGGTCGAGGTGGCACGACCTAGGGGGTCTATAAGATTCGACGATATTTGTGGCAAGGCGTTCTCTTGATCTACCCTTGACCCTTCGGGATGATTGGGTATCGTTGGTTTAAGAAGAAGAGTTAATCGAGAAGCTCTATCTCTTTGGCGCGATTTTTTTCATCTTCGGAGAAAGGACTTTCTTAGGCAAAATTGAAAGAGAGAATATTCCCCCATATGCCTTGCACATGGGGCTCCACCATCATGAGTTGCCTATATATAGCACTCACCCATAACTTTACAATGAGAATTTTTGGAAAGAACTAATTTCCATTATCCATTATTTCTTTGAAAGTGAAAGTGAAAGTGAAAGATACATGAGAGAGTCTTGCCATTATTCTCTCTATAACTATTTTACATTTTTCTTTATCCAATCTTTTATCTCTATTATCTATTTCCTATTATGTTCATAGTTGTTACCGTTGAAGAATCTAATCTCTAATCATTTCTAGAGAATTCGAATTTTCTGGTAAGCCTTTGAGGTTTCCGACGAGTTTTCCAACAATATTCAAGTTTTCTGATAGCGTTCTTGGACTCTCTCATACAACAATAAACTGTACTAAATATGCCCAATTTATAAGCCCAAATTACTTCTTGTTAGATAGATCTGACAGGTAGATTAGGTTCATATATAATATTTAATACAATTTAACAAGTTCAAATCTATCTATAATCTTAAAGTTAGTTTCTGAGTTTTAACGACACTTGTAAATTTACATAAATATTTTATTTTATTCTATTATTAAAAACAATGATTCATCTTCTTCTCAGTTTTTTTTTTAGAAATATAGGTGCATGTAATGCATTCGTCTTAATTTGAATAGAAAATGTAATGGTGTGTTTAATCCACAAATTACAAAAGATTATGTGATTATTTTTAAATAATATAAAATTAGTACATATGACCTATTTGGCAGGTAGTATAGCAAAATTTGCCCTAATCATATTCACTAAAACAAAAATGAAAAATTATGTATGTCCTAGTTGTGAAGATTTGTGGTATTAGTTATATTGCTGCTTAATTACAAAGTTTTAGTTGTGGTCGAATTTGTGGTGAATGTAGTTATGACGCTATGGTGGCTGTTTATAAGACTTTTGTGGTTTTTTTAGTTATGATCAAATTGGTTTTAATTATTAAACTTTGTGGTGTTTTGTTATGAATTGAACTCACCTTGGTAATGAGGTTTTTTGGTGTTTTTTTCATGAATCCAACTGATTTGGATTATGATTCAAATCAAAGAAAAATTTGCCCTAAATATATTCACTAAACACACAAACAGCAAGAGTTTTGAAAAATTATAGAATTGAACACAATCGTCTCATATGAGATGGGTTTCACCAAATGTTTATTTTATATGAGATAATTGTATTTAATTTTGTATACGTAGAATAATTGAAAAATTCAAGTTTCATGTATGGCATTGGAAGGTGATTTCTTTTCATTTCCCATAGATCTGGATTAGAGTAGAACCTTCTCTAACCGTTCAAAGAAAAAAAAAAAAAAAATTTGTTTTGGGTGTTTCTCGAGAAGGTTTTGTTTCACAATATAGAAACCAGATCTAGCATTTGTTACACGAGGAGCAAATCATGTTTCACTTCACTAACTTTAGTAACTACACACACACATATATATATGGAAACTTGGGGAGCCTCTATTTGCACACACCACTTCCCCTCTCCTCACACACTTAATGATATTTTTTTTATTACATTTTTATCCTAAAATAAAATTACCAAAATATCCCTTTCTTCTCCAACCAAAACCCTAACCCTAATACCCAACACAGTGCCTCCCCCTCCGGTCATCTCCTTCCTCCCTCCGTCGCCTCCCTCCAGCCTCCCTCTTCTCGAATTGAAGCTCCACCCCACCCCATCGTTCGTCGCTCACTCACCCTCCCCACCACCCCCGTAACCCCTCAGTTCGGGAGACAACACCACCGCCACCGCAGCTTCCACCCCTTTGCGACCCTCAATTCTGCATAGAGAGAGAGAGAGAGAGGAGAACCTAGATCTAGAAAGAATCAACATCCGAAGGAATTGCCTCATTTTCTTACCATTCGGACTACCAGTGTCAAAGGAATCGCCTCCGTTCGGAAATCAACCATCGAACCAATGAATTTGGTTCGACTATCACCATCCAAACAAAACACATTGTTTCGACCATCAACATCCGAACCCCCTTTCGTCTGCGAGTCGCCGTCGCCTTTCGTCTGCGAGTTGTCGTTGCCTTCCTTTTAGCGAGAGAGAGAGAGAGAGAGAGAGGTCGCGGTACGTCGCCGGTGCTGCGTCGCCGCCGGCAAGGTGGTTGCTGCCTAGGGTTAGGGTTAGGGTTAGGGTTTGATTGTTGCTTGCTGGTGTGGAAGGTGTGTGGATTGGGAGTGTGTGCATGGGGATATAATTGGAACAAAATTGTGTGTGATGAGTAAAATTTTTTTTTTTTTTTTTGGTGTGTGAATTAAAAAGGATGTGTAAAAAGAGGAATGTGTGTGTGCAAATAGAACCTCCCGGAAACTTGGCTTATAAATACAAATCAAAGCAAGAGCTAGTTTTTATTGCATACTAATAACAGTTTTTGTCGTATCCAAATAAATATATCACTATTAGGCCCCAAGGCTCTAAACTGCAACAAAGATCCTTAAGGTATGTCCATAAGTTTGTCTTTTCTATACACTTCTCTCTCTAGGCGATTTTCGATGGTACCTGTCGATACTTTAGCGACATCCTATACATTATTAAAGTGTAGATCTATACTCCTAAAATATAGATATGCATTTCTACAGTGTGGATCTTAGTTTTTTATGCCTGGAAGGGGTTTTGAGTGTTTTTTTCCTCGAATTCGGCATAGATTTTTAGATTTTCGACATTTATAATAGTTTCCTTTTCTCTCAAGTCTTCTCTCATACCATTGTGGGTGTTCTTCCTCTTCAACTCTAACTTCTAGCGGTGTTTGAAGTATGGCGGTGGCGGTGGCGGTGGCGGTGGCGGTGGCGGTGGCGGTGGCGGAGTTGGACAGTGGTGACGAGGACAACGTTGATGTCGACAGTGGGTGTTGATGTAGATCTTATTTGGTTTGATGTAGATCTAACTTTCCAAACCGTATTCATGAGAAGATCGGTGATTTTTTCTGAATCATAAGTGGTGTTTTTGGCAGTTTTGTTTTTTTGTTGTTTGGTTGTTTGTTTGGCCTTTTAGGATCTTGTTGTCTTTATTTTGTTAATCTGTATGTTGATTTATTTTAATATAATTACTTTTCATGTTCTAAAAAAAACAGAGTTTGTTTTTGATTCAAATATGTTCAAACCATGTAGAAATGTTATGTACTAAATTACTACTGTTAATCTTGGGTTTGGCTTAGTGGTCTTGTGGTGAGGGAAAAGTTAGAAGTTTGAACTGATGGAGCAGCGACAACCCCTTCAGTTGTAATCTAATTTACTAACAAACTAACATTCTATAATCTTGATAAAAAAATTACTTCTGCTAGTTAAAGGCCAACTTGAATTCACTTTTTATTTTATTTTATTTTATTTTTTTTGACAAAATTCACTGTACTGTACTCTCGGTTTTTTATTTTTATTTTTTATTTTTTTCAGTGAATACTATACTCTCGTATTGTTTACTCGGGAGTGGTTTACTCCTGATGTATAAAAATAAAACTATAATCCATTTATAGTTTGTGACAAAAAGTGTATTGTCAAACAAAAAGAACAAAATAGCTCTGTATAGTAATCATAACATTGTGCAATCTAACAAAACCACTAGCCGTTAACTTTGACAAATTATTTTACGGTGAAGTTTTCGTTGTCTTCGGTGAAAATGTTTAAATTGTGTGATCACTTAGAAATTGAATGGATTCGGTTTTACACATACGCACAGAAAGTAATAAGAAAATATAAAAGATGAGTTTTGATTTCTTTTATAACTTAGGAGTCTGCGTGTGATAACTCGAGCTTAATCATGCTAGGTTGAACAGAAAATATCTTGAATTATCCAAAAAAGAGCTGTCTAAGATGAAAATCTCGTGGGCAGTTTTGAATGAGATTCTGCGGCAATGAATTTAACAAGTCCATCAAATAAGCACTTGCTAGGCAAATAAGCATCTAACTTAGGCATTTGATGAGCCCACCAATGCTCAACGTTAGTGAATAAATTGTTTATATTTTTTTAAAGAGAAAACAGCTGTTAGTATTAACATTGTGTTTGGATTATTATAATGAAATAGAATAGAATGATTCTTCTATCAGAATATCCATGTTTATGTTTGTTTTATTTATATGTATATATATACTGCAAATGAAATAAATGGTTAATTCCATAAAGGCATTAAGAAATGATCATTTCATTTTCATTCTTGTCATGACCTAAACCCGCCCCTGAAAGTTTGGTTCATAATCGGTAGTAATCAGATGATTACTTACGCCCTCATACAAAAAACAAAATATTTACTATTATGGGGGCCTTAAGCGGAAGAATTATTATAAATATCGTCCATTGAGCATTGCTTAAATTTTCAGGATAAACTCATATATATATATATCATGATTTCCAAACATAACTTATATACATAGGAGTCATCAACATAAAGTTTACATATAAATCATAAACCCATTTTAAAAAAAACCAAACAAAAGACAAAACACCAAATAGACAAAAGCCCTATCTTGGAGGCTCGGCATGACAGGTCCACGTAGGCCATTCCTGAAGCTAACTCTAAGGTTGACCTCTTTGCTGATCGCCTACATACATATAAAATAGGGAGCGAGTGAAACTCAATGAACAATAATAAGGTAAAGAGATTTAAATGAATGAGCTTGAGTTTAAAGAAAGCATATTAACTGAATACAATACTTTTTCAAATCGCAACATTCATAATATTATCCATTATCACATTTACGAAACGGCCTCGGACCCACATATTACAAAATGGCCTAGGGCCCACATATTATAGAAACGGCCTCGGGGCCCACATATTACTCATTCAATAATATTTGTAAAGCATTCTATACCATCCGTAGAGTATTTTATACCATTCGTAGAGCATTCTATAACATTCGCGTAAAGTATTTATCAAAGGTCCTTCATATCATAACATAAGACATGTTCAAATATATATATGTATAGCATTCACATTAGGCCAAAATAAGTAAGAACATATCCTTACTAACTTATTACTCACAATGATTTAGGTCTCACAATGATCCCTCGTGCAAGCGACCTACACAACATATCACATATACAAATCCGATAAACAATACGTTCAAATCGTACACTCACTACTACAAAAATAGTTAAAGATCACACTTTGACAAAAAAAAAGATCTCACTTTTATTGGAAGTGTGATAAAAAAAATTATATTGATATTTTAATCACACTTAATTTGATTGAGTGTGATAATATTTATTTTTTATGTCACTTTTCAATTAAGTGTGATTATATATATATATTTTTAATCACACTTTTTAATTAAAGTGTGATTATATATATACTACTACTTTTTAATCACACTTTTTAAACAAGTGTGATTATATATATATTTTTTAATCACACATTCTAATTAAAGTGTGATTATTTATACATTTTTTAATCACACCTTTTAATTAAAGTGTGATTATATATACACTACTACTTTTTAATCACACTTTTTAAACAAGTGTGATTATATATATATTTTTTAATCACACATTCTACTTAAAGTGTGATTATTTATATATTTTTTTAATCACACCTTCTAATTAAAGTGTGATTATATATACACTACTACTTTTTAATCACACTTTTTAAATAAGTGTGATTATATATATATTTTTTAATCACACATTCTAATTAAAGTGTGATTATTTATATATTTTTTAATCACACTTTCTAATTAAAGTGTGATTATATATACACTACTACTTTTTAATCACACTTTTTAAATAAGTGTGATTATATATATTTTTAATCACACATTCTAATTAAAGTGTGGTTATTTATATATATTTTTTAATCACACATTCTAATTAAAGTGTGATTATATATACACTATTACTTTTTAATCACACATTCTAATTAAAGTGTGATTATTTATATATTTTTTAATCACACAATGTAATTAAAATGTGATTATATATACATTACTACTTTTTAATCACACTTTTTAAATAAGTGTGATTATATAAAATATTTCAAATTGATTTTTATATAAAATATACAATTCCCAAATTTTTAATCACACTTAATCTGATTGAGTGTGATAATATTTATTTTTTATGTTACTTTCTAATTAAGTGTGATTATATATATATGATAAATTACACTGACACCTCCTAAAGTTTATGTTTATTACAGTTCCCCCTTCATGTTTTGGAAATTACATCTCCCTCTCTGAGGTTTAAAGTTTCATTACAGATTCCCCCTTAGCAATTTAAATTTTTTAAATACTAATTTTGCCTTTATTGGGTAAATTACATTGACACCCCTTACATTTTAGAAATTACAACCCCCTCCCTAAGGTTTAAAGTAGCATTACC
This sequence comes from Camellia granthamiana, assembly GCA_036172215.1. NCBI lineage: Eukaryota > Viridiplantae > Streptophyta > Magnoliopsida > Ericales > Theaceae > Camellia > Camellia granthamiana. The sequence continues at coordinate 85,287,967 of CM069905.1, forward strand.
AATTGCCCCCTCGGTTAGTATTAGTTGGAAAAAAAATTAATTGGAAAAAAAATTATTTGAAAAAAAATTAATTGAAAAAAAAATTGTTAGTAAAATTTTTAAATTTCTGTTTAAAAACCAACATAAACTTATTTTTTGAATTTACGTTTTTTTCTCAAATTTACAAACTGAAACAACCATTTATAAATCAAAAAAATTATCAAATAAGTTTTTATGACAATTTTTAAAATTTTTGTAAATATAAATTGAAAACTGAAAACGAAATGGTTGCCAAACAGGTTTCAGATGGTAAAAATGTCGTAAAATTAACAAATAATTAAATAAGTTACCAACATCAGAAATGACTTGTCAAAAGATTCTTAGGCTATGTATGGTTTGATTTTTAGAAAAAAAATTAAAAATTAAAAATTAATTTGGTTAAGAAATAAAAAATAAAAAATAATTATCATTTTTATATAATTTTTATCTTTCGAGTGGTTAGAAATAATTTTTTACAAATTAAATTGAAACAGCTATACGTATGTATATAACCTGCCCAAAAGTTAAAATGATAATTATTTTTTACCCTTAAATGATAATTATTTTTTAGTTTTTATTTCTTAACCAAATTAATTTTTAATTTTTAAATTTTTTTTCTAAAAATCAAACTATATATGGCGTAAGAATCTTTTGATAAGTCATTTCTTACATTGGTAACTTATTTAATTATTTGTTAATTTTACAATATTTTTACCATCTGAAGCCTGTTTGCTAAGGTGTCATACGTTTTCAATTTTCTGTTTATATTTACAAAAAATTTAAAAACTCAAATAAAAACTTGTTTGGTAAATTTTTTATTTATAAATCAGTGGTCTCGGTTTATAAATTTGGCTAAAAAACGTAAACTCAAAAAATGTGTTTCCGTTTTGAGTTTTGAGTTTGTTTTTTTTTTTTACCACCCAACACTAGCCACCACCCGTCACCATTTTCCACCACCATCTTCCACCACCACCACCCACCACCCATCCTCCACCACCACCTGCCACCACCACTCACCACCCACCTGCCACCACCACCCACCACTCGCCACCAACACCCACCTGCCAGCCACCATTACCCACCACCCACTTGCCACCCACTCGCCACCACCACCCACTTGCCATCTACCCTGTCACCCGCCACTACCATCCACCGCCCGCCACCACTACTCAGCACCCATCTACTACCACCATCCACCACCCGCCACCATCCACTACCACCAGCCACCCACCACCACCAGTCACCTGCCACCCACCCGCCACCAACCCACCACCCACTACTACCACCACCACCTACCACCCACCCGCCACCACCACCCACCACCCACTCGCCACCACCACCCACCACCCACTCGCTAACACCTGCCACATTCACTTACCCACAACCACCATCACCCGCCACCACCCACCACCACCACCCGCCATCTGTCACCCACCTACCACAACCACCCACCACCCGTTACCACCATCCACCACCCGTTACCACCACCACCACCACACACTCGCTACCACCTACCACCCGCCACCGTCACTCATCCACCTACCATCACCATCTGCCACCTACCTGCCACCACCACCCACCCGCCACCACCCGCCAACACCTGCCACACACCTGTCACTACGACCACCCACCCTCCACCACCCGCCACACACCTGTCACCACCACCCACCACTCATTCGCTACCACCCGCCACCGTCATCCACTCACCCACCACCACCACCACTGTCACCCATCCACTCACCACCACCACCACCACTGTCACCCATCCACTCACCACCACCACCACCACCACCACCACCCGCCGCCACCACCCACCACCACCCGCCATCCGCCACCCACCTGCCACCATCGCCCGCCACCCGCCACCACCACCCGCCATCCGCCACCCACCTGCCACCATCGCCCGCCACCCGCCACCACCACCCACCAGTCGTCACCATCACCCACCCACCTACCTACCACCACACCACCCACTCGCCACCATCCGCTACCCACCATCACCACTTTTCACCACCGTCTTCCGCCGCCACTTGCCACTACTTGTCATTTCTCACTCTTTTTTATATTTTTAAATTTTTTAAAACATTTTGTCAATTACCAAACGCGTTTGTAGTTTATGTTGTTCGAAAAATAAACAAAACCAGTTTATAAAATTTTTGTAAATATAAACTGAAAACGTAAACGTTACCAAATAGACCCTAAAACCATTTCATTTTCAGTTTTCAATTATATTTACAAAAATTAAAAAAACTGTCATAAAAACTTATTTGATAATTTTTTTGTTTATAAATGGTTGTCTCAGTTTGTAAATTTGAGGAAAAAAATGTAAATTCAAAAAATAAGTTTACGTTGGTTTTTAAATAGAAATTAAAAAATTTTACTAGCAAAATTTTTTTTAATTAATTTTTTTTTCAAATAATTTTTTTCCCAATTAATTTTTTTGGGTAAATTACACTAACACCTCCTGAGATTTATGTTTATTACAGTTCCCCCTCACCTTTTAGAAATTAATTTTATCAAGAAATAAAAAATAAAAAATAATTATCATTTTTATATAATTTTTACCTTTTGAATGGTTAAGAATAATTTTTTATAAATTTAATTAAAACAATCATACGTATGTATATAATTAAAAAAAAATAGGCGCCAAAATAAAATGTTTTAGCGCCCATCACCAAAAATATTTAAAAAAAGAAAAGAAAAAAAAAAGAGAAAGGGTTCTGCTGCTATTCAGCAAATAAGAGGGAGAAGATAAAGGGTTAGAAAGGGAGACTAGGCAGCGGTGAGACTTCGACCTAGAACGCTATCTCTTCAGCAGCAAGACTGGGTCGGCGCCGGCAGCGATCAACGATTCGAAAGGGAAGGGTTTTCTTATTCTCTTCTCTTCTCTTATTCTCTTTGCGTTGGAGGGGATAAATTCTATGGCTTGTTTGTTTGAAGTGTGTCTTCTTACTTTCTATTCACTTAGTACCATGCTGAGATTCCAAAACTTACAAAAATGCTCTGATAGTTCATTTATGTCTTCTGTTGTGTGAATTACAGTTTGAAATGATACCAGACCCTGACCTTCCTGGACACCTTCTACTTGAACAGTATCAGGTATGCTGATTGAACTTGCGTTAGGTTTTCTTCACTCTTCCTTCCATTTCAAGGATATAAATTTTTCATTGCTGAAACATGTTTCTTATTTAATGCAACTTCAGGGAATGGTTTTACAAAATATGTATATGTATTTTCATAGTTATTTTTTATTTTCGTTCTTTTATAGATTTGTACTAAATTAATTCTGTACCATTTTTAGGCCCAACTAGTATCTGCTGTCCGCACTTCATTAGGCACGTCCTCTGGCCCTATTCTTTTGGAGGCAGGCTTGCAGCTGGCTACAAAGGTTTCAGAATAAAAATGAATATATATCTTTGATATATTCTAATTAAATTTTGCATATTAATGATGGGGTATATCTTGTAAAAATTTCAGATACTAACGAATGAGATAATTAGTGGAGATCAAATTGCAGTTAAGAGAATATTTTCATTGATATCACATCCACTGAACAACTTTGAGGATCTTTACTATCCATCATTTGCAGAATGGGTATCATGCAAGGTATATCATTTCACTATTCTCCAAATTGTTCAATGTAAATGGAAAAGGCCAATTGGTGGATCTGCTCCAAATTATTCAATGTAAATTAAGGGTTGGTTTGGGAATAGGCTATTTTAGTAACTTTTTGGTTAAAATAAGAGGTGAAAAAAATTAGTATGCTTGGGATGATTTTTTGGATTTTTACATTAAAAAAAAAATGTGCAAAAAGTAGAGAGAAAATGGAATTTGTGACTTTTTATATAGTTCTTTGGCCTTTTGGCTTTTTTATTGATTTACAGGTTTGCGTTGCAAAGGCTATTGATAAAGAGGAGAAGAAGAGAATTAGCCTGGGCCCTGGATTTTCTAGATTTGCAATCCAAAGTTTTGTGACTTGTGAGGCTGACAGTTTAAATAAATTTTGAAATTTAAAGCATTTTGCTAGCAAATGAACAAAGATAAAAATCCATCATCTCTGTCTTCTTTAATTTTCTGGAACACAGAAGTTCACACTGTTAAAAGAGCAAGAGAGCCTTTAGGTAGTTATCACATCACATGTTTGAATGGATTCCATGATCACTTAAGGGATGTCATTTTCCCATCATGTGTTCAAATGGTACCCTATGATGGGGGTTGTGGAATTTTTCACGTGGTCCAGTGCATATTAAATTCTAGATGACAGACAAATAAACAATTGATTACTCTTGATCCTTTTAATTTGAATTGCAACAAACATGAAGGGTACTGGCAGGTTTGTAACCATAAGTTATAGTTCATCCACCTTTAAGTTAGTGGTACTGTATCAAACACATAAAGAAGCACTCTGCGACTAGATCTCCTTGAATGGAAGTGCTAGAGAATAGTACTACATTAGCATTCGAGAATGCTAATGTAGTACTATTCTCTAGCACTTCCATTCATGGAGATCTAGTGCGAGTGTTCTCTTATGTGTTTGTATATTATCAGTTTGTTGCTTTGCATCTAAGTTAGTGTTTGTAATATATTTGCTAGTTTAGAGAATGCTAATGTAGTAATATTCTGTAACACTTCAATTCATGGAGATCTAGTTCGAGTGTTCTCTTATGTGTTTGTGTATTATCAGTTTGTTGCTTTGCATCCAAGTTAGTGTTTGTAATATACGAGAGTTCTGATGCTTTTGCTTTTTGGACTTGATGAGACTTCATGGTTTTCAACTTAAATCTCAGTGAAGTATGCAGGACAGGAGGTGCATTGTGCATTAGTTTAAAGCTTTAATTTTACCTTTCATTCTGACATCTGTTAGTTAAATTGACATGAAGTCAGTGGAGAAGATCACATTCATTTCCTCCACAACCAAAGTACAGCAAATTTTGAAAGTCTTCATGAAGGACAGGTCAGCTCCTAGGGAATTGGGCACTAAAGCTCATAGCTTTTTCTATTAAACAAAATTTGATTTTCTAAAAAAAAAATTTATTCTAAATTGAGGATTTAAACTGTTCTAATATGTAGGGATGTGACACAGTTTTTGTGACACCTACAGCTCGCACAATAGATATTGCCCATGCATGGATTATGGTAATCCTCATGCCATCTTTCTTGTATATAGTTGGCTTTTCTATGTTGGTAATGTTCTCTATGTAATTTTTTTCCCCTTAAATTTTACACACAGAAATTCTGTTATGTTGGTGGTCTCGCTGGTGTCCAGTGGAAGCATAATTGAAATGCTTGAGAAGTATGTTTATAATATTCTTGTACAAATTTTTTTTTTTTTGTTGATTTTCCATGTATGATTCTGACTAATTCTCTTCAGATTGTCTCCATTTTCTTGTATAATACTTGGTTTAGTAGTCTTCTTATCGTTGTACATGTGGATGCTTGTTTAATTTCTAGGTACATATTTTTTGCTGACAAAGTAGAAATTCAGGACATCACTAAGCAAACATGCTTGTTTGTACTGGTGGGACCCAAAAGCAACCAAGTATGGATGTTGTGAGTTTGATTTTTTATTTTATTTTATTTTGTTCTTCGTCCTACTGGTTTTGACTTATCTGATTATGTTGACATTGTGCTTGTACATTGTATGCAAACAAGTAATGGTGGATTTAAATCTCGGTGACCTTGTTGGACAACCACACGGATCACATAAGCATTATACTATAATCTTCAAAGTTGCCCTGATCGGTCATACACCTTTATGAGAATTATTTGTTTGATTTTTTTTGGCAGCATATTTGTAAGAAATGTTCAGTTTTTTGAAGCATCGCATATTTACTTGGAGGTCGACATGAGTAGAGTTGGTTTATGAATGAGTGGTCTTAAATCTTCTTAAGATTTCTTCCCTTCACTCTGACATTTATATCCAGTAGTCACATCCAACTGCAAAAGCAACTCCTTTTCTGTTCCATTCTGATTAGGCAACATCCTCTTCTTTTTTAGGTCTTCAGCCTAAATAGTGTATCTTAGGTATGTCCTATGGTGGAGGTTGTGACCGGGAGCAATGACAAGTGTTATACACTCTCAGCGCTGTGGCACAGGTTTGAGTCATGAGAATTGACTTCTCCATAAAAATGTGGGGGAAAGGCTACATACCTACTTCCTCTCCAGACCTTGCTGTAAGCAGGAACCTTGTGCATTAGGTACAACCTTTTTAGGAATGTTCTGCAGTCAACTAAACTGTTCACTCATTTTCTACCCCTAATTTACTTCAGTTACAGTAGATTTTCTGTTTAGTTAAGTGAGAGCTTTTCTATTATACTTCCTTTACTTTGGTGGTTGATGTTCTTGGCAGGATAGTGGATCATGAGATAGCTCTGGATTTGAGAGCAGGTTTCTTTGCTCATCTGCACCTCGACTATCATTCCATCTTTCTCAAGATGAAAATAAAATTATCAACCTCAATCTTATTGTAAAATGTTTTGAGAAAGTCTTGAGTAAGATGTGAATTTGAGCAAACTGGGACCAACTTAGAGGATTCCAAAATTCCAAACAGATAATGTCAGCCAGCCAACTCCAGGGGTGTAGCAAGGTATATTGTATAAAAAAGACAAAAACTAAAAACACAGCCATGCTCCGTACAAATACTACTATGCTATTTTGTGACAATTAAATATATACAACTATTTCAAGGAATTATTGTTGCCAATATTGTAAATGGAGACTTTTTTTTTCTTCTGAATATGCAGTTTATGGACGTGACGTACAAGGTGGTTATAAAAGGAGTGACATCAACGGTGGAGGAAGAAATACTAAATGGGATTTCTGGTTCGGTGAATCCTGGAGAAGTTTTGGCATTGATGGGGTCTTTGGGGGAGTGGAAAGACTACACTTCTAAGTCTGCTCGGTGGCAGGGTGAGAGGGTCGACACCAGGAGGTTCAATTACTTATAATGACCAGCCATATTCGAAGTTCCTAAAGAGCAGGTAACAATCTAGAATATACATGAAAGAGCTAGTAGCACTGTATTTATGTGTGTTTGGTTCTCAGGAAATTTACTGAAAAACTCCTATCTTTGGTTACAAGGAATATTTCACTACTAAAAAATCTATATATGAGACTTGAAAACTGGTATGCATATACACAGCAGTAGGCAATCCGAGTAAGGTAAGTAATGTGCTTATGCATATAAAGAAAAATAAACACTTTCAGTTTGTACAAGCTATGTCTATCACTTGGGCTGCATGTTAAAAAAGAGTAGTATACACAATAACAGTTTTCTCATAGGCCTTTGTTATATATATTCACAGAAATTCATCATCACTACAACTAATGCAAAGAAAGTTAAAACCTAAGAAGCATGGATATGGACACGGATACGTGACACGACTCAGACACGCTGATATTGAAATTTAAAAATTTTATAAACAAATTGAAACTTTCTTGTATTTTTCTGTGTTTTTTTGGCATGAAATTTCTTTGTGATTGTTAATTCTTTTTATATGGCAAGGTTGCAGGGTCTAAGACTGTTAAAACATAGCAAGATAATTGTTAATTCTTGACATTGGTATACTTCCAAAGTTGGTTTCACAAATGGGCCTAAGTTGTATTTGAGGTGCATGGTGCAAAATCTAAGATATGATATCGTTGATGAGATCCTTATGAGCTACTTTTTCTGCCTAAAAAAATATGATTTCAACAAATAATGTCATGGTCCAACAGAAAATTGGGTTCATATAAGAGTTAAGATATACTAATTGAATGAATTGATAATTACAAGTCTCCTACTTCAATTTTTGCGAATTGCTTTTATATGTTGTATGTGATAGATTTCATTGACATGCACAGAGAAGTGCTGGATAGTGAGGACCTGTTATTGTTTGTCACTTACATGGACAGACTTTAATTGTGGAGAATTTGCTATTTCAATAGAGTATTTTGTCATGGTTGAAAATCATATAATTCTCGTATTTTTGACAGTTACAATCTTTAAAGTATCTATCTGTGGCTGATCCTATTCCTATAAAGATGTGCTTCATCTCAAGTTATTAAATTAGGGAGCTGAAGGTTTAGATAAGGGGGTTGTATGCAAGTTGTTTCTTTTTAATTTAGTGTGCTGGGCTCTTATTATTTCCTCTACATGGATTGCTCCCATACCAATTTGTAATTATTCAGGCTATGTGGTTTCTGCTTTTAAGACCAATAAGCTTTATTGATCCTTATTTGTTTTATAGTTTTTAGTGGGTTATATGTTGATATCATATGATTTTGATTGTCCATATAATACTCCATTTTATCATTTATGTGATCCTTACTGCATTGTTGCATATTGTCTTCTTTTGTGGTGTTGTTTTACTAATATTTGTGTGGAAAATCAAAATAATTATGTCATTTTTGGTGGTTGTGGGGAAAGGATTGGGGGCAGTTTAACAACTGGCTAAATTACATTATTTTTGGTGTGATCTAAATGTAAGTTTATAAATTAATTAGTAAGTTTGTTCCTATGTTTCTAGCGGTTTTTAAATTAATTTGTTTTTTTATTTTTCAGGTCAGAAATTTCTTGGAGAGATGCAAAATATGGTCAAAGAATTCAAGAATTTAGTTTTTTCAAGTTTTTTTATTTATTTTTTAATATATGTAATCACAGTTAATTTTTTTTATTAATTTCTTTGTATATACTTTTAAACATTTAATTTTTATTTATGAAATATATGACGTTATTTCATTCAATATATGGTTGTGATTTAAAATATAGTATATAGTGTGTATTACATTCTTCAAATGCGCGTATAAAAATAATATTGATTATTCTTCAAATATGTCAATTTTTTTTTATCACAGGTTTTATTAGTTATTAATCACATTTAAAAGGTGTGATCTAAAAGTTTTTAATCACACTTAAAAGGTGTGATCTAAAGTTTTTAATCACAATTAAAAAGTGTGATCTAAAGTTTTTAATCACACTTAAAAGGTGTGATATAAAGTTTTTAACCACACTTAAAAGGTGTGATCTAAAGTTTTTAATCACACTTAAAAGGTGTGATCTAAAATTTTTAACCACACTTAAAAGGTGTGATCTAAAGTTTTTAATCACACTTAAAAGGTGTGATCTAAAAGTTTTTAACCACACTTAAAAAGTGTGATCTAAATGTTTTTAATCACACTTAAAAAGTGTGATTAAAAATGGCCATTTTTAATCACACTCTTAAAGACCACACTTTAATAAAATTTAAAAGGTGTGATTAAAAAACATACATCACACCAAAAAAGTGTGATCTTTATCTATATTTGTAGTAGTGACTTTTCTTTTTATTTAATCACTTTATTCCTCAATAGGTTTCTATTTATCTTTTAATTTTCCGGAGGGTCTAAATAAGGTCGAAAACAAGCTTAGAGGGTCGGAGAAGTCAATAGAAATCAACATAATTTCCTTCTGTTTTCCGTACGTGCAGAAGCCCCTCACCGCAAGTGTAGAAGGTGCCACATGTGCAATTAAAACAGTGTGCGAGCCTCTATTCTGTCCTGTGTTCCGTACGTGCAGGGCTCACAGGCGCACGTGCGGTTCTGGGTAAATTTAGGCAATCTGAAATTGGTTTAAAGTTCAAGCTTCTAAACTCACTTTCAAGCCCAAATGTCATACAAAATCTATTCAAAACATGATATAGTAACATTATTCAAGTGTAATTCAAGCCCAATTGAATCAAATCTTACTTTAATTCCAAAATCAAAGTTTTAAGTTCCATGAATTCAAAGATTTCATAAAGTATTCTTCCAAATCATATATATACATCTCTTGTATGGATGAATTCCAGATAATAATAATAAAATATTACAAAGCTATCACATGGGTCATCTTTATCACACGGGTCTGTTTATTTTAATTGTTATTTTAGTCAACGAATCTATCACGTATACATATTGTTGTGAAATGGTGGTGATTTGGGTGTCAAAGCAACCAGAAATAAACAATAGAAAATAAACACGCACACACTAAAACATAAACGATTTACGTGGTTCGGTCGGCTTATAGCCTATGTCCACGGACAAAATAGTCAGAATATTTATTTCACTATGGAGGAAAAATAAGTTTACAGGTAGACTCAATTGTCACTCATACCCTTAAACTCAATACACTAAGAAATATACCCAAACCCTTATATACCCAACTCTTTGTACAAGATACTCACTCTATATTTCTCTATGTACTCACTCTCTATAATACTCAAGATTTCTCTCGAATTGTGTTGAAATGGAGAAATGAAGCCCCTATTTTATAGTTGAAGCTCTAAAGACTTGAGTTGCAATTATAGAGAATGGATGGACCATCTTGTAAATACAAGAACTCCACAATTTCAACAATTGTGGCTTGGACAGTGCCTACCAAGGTTGAACCATGCATGTATGTCAAACATGCATGATAAACAGGTATTCCATGGTCAAAGAAATGCAACCATTCCATGGCTCAAATGGAGACATAATCTGCAACACATATTTCTTAAAGTTGAATTATAATTGGATTGTTTTAAGCTAATAGAAACATAATTGGTGTACAAATATGCTTTTGGCTTATATATATAGAGCTTTGGGTGTTTTCGGGTGAAGGTGGTGTTTGTTTTATAAATAAATAATAATAGAACTATTTGGTACAATTTATTAAAATGTCTTATGATTTGCAAAGTCCAGAAGGGCCCAACCCATGGCCCAAGAAGGCCTAACACACAGTTGTCTTAAGCTCCCCAAATAGTCATGTGGTTAAAGCCCAATAGGTGAAGCCCAACATCAGGCCCAGTAAGGAGCTGAAGGAGCCGGTACTGGTAGCATTTGGACATGTATCAGGTAAGGAGTTAGCCACGTGACAGACAAAGATCCTGCAGAATTATTGACACCATACATCAGGCATTAAATGCAACAAGATCTCTCACGGCAAAGAATGGCGAACGGCCGACGGCAGGTACGTGGAAGGCTTTCGGCCAATGGGACAGCATGAATAGACAAGGAAATGATTAACAGGCGATATAAGGAAGCTTTTGTAAAACGCTTGGGGATATAACTCTCTCTCTCTCTCTCTCTCTCTCTCTCTCCAACTGTCTCTACATCATTATTCGGACCACGTTCGATCTAACTTGACTGTGGTCCACAGGAAGGAACCACCCCCATTTTGGTACCTTCCCATAGGACTTGTTGCAGGTTTGGTGAAGGGAGACTAAGGTCAGTTGGCCCGTGGAGTACTTGTATCAGTCTGACCCATCCTTTGTCGACCACGCTATATTATCAGTTGGCGCCATTTGTGGAAATCAACTCCGGTTAACAATTGTGTTCATTGTTACCGAAAACGATTCCACATTCACCTACTTTCCACGTTGGAGTGAACGATTACAACGAGATCCATGGCTTCACAACAAAATGCTAACAACCCTCAAGCTGAGTCCTCTAACCCAAACAACCCATCTCTATATTTTACAAAACTTAATAATAGCATAAACCGCTTAGCTGAACAAAACCAAGCTCTGATCAACGTCTTGCTTCAGCGTGATCTACGTATTCCTCCCCTTCCACCACCACCAGACATACCTCCAAACCCAGAACAAACCCAAAATCACCACCACCCATACCAGCCACATGTCTCCAAAGGACTGATTTTCTCACTGTTTGTTCCACAAGCTCAGCCATCAAACATGGAGGGCCTGCATCCCCCTCCTCAGGGCTCACACTTTCATTAGGAGGAGCCTCAACTCTTCCATAATCGCCATCCACCGGATCACGCTGCTGCCCACGAAGGCAAAGCTAGTAGTGTTCAACCCCCATTCCATGCCGGAGGATACATGATGTACTGCCGCAGGCAACCAAATTTAAAACCTATAATCCTCAAAATATATGTAGTTGTGCAAGTAAGGATCGTTCCCACAGAGAGTGTTTATCCTAATTTTTTTTTTTTTTTTTTGCTATGTGAATAAGGATAGGGGTTTGAGTAAAACAAAAACAATTTTTAAGATCAACAACTAAGTACCAATTCAAATTAAAGTATCGAAATCAATCAAAAGAACAAGACTTGGTCTAAGTCAACATTCACAATCGGAATTTTACAACTGATCATTGATACAAAATTATATCAATTCATACTTCGAATATTCACCGTTGGAACTATTTTCCTATTTCTCCTTAGTTGTAGTTAATTAGAAAACAAGAGATTTAATTAACCTTAACTACTAAACAACCCAAGACAAGCGCTAAAGATTTAATCTAGTAGCGGCCTTAAGAATTAGAGAGATCGATGAAGCTAAACAACACAAGCACAAGCGGTTGCATTTAATTCCGTCGAGTGTTTTTCATAAGATATAATAATTTCTGACGCAGCAAATCATTAAAGCTTAGTTGCTTCACAAATTAGAGGAATCAAACAATTACGGATTTGATATCTAACCTAACAATAGATTGCAACGAATAAATTACTAGTAGGCCTCCTAGTAATTAAATGAGACAATCATGAGAATATGCACAAAAGAACACCCCATACTCAAAGCATAAACTAAACAATAAAAAAAAAAAAAAAATTAGATCTCACAGTTTTATTGATTCTGAGGTTTCTGTTTCCTTTGACCGATTACCAAAGTTTAGCTGTGCAAGGCCATAATGAAAACTCAAAGGAGAAGTTCCAGAAGAGGGGAGAGAGAGCGAGAGCCCATCTCTGATGATTCCCTCCACCTTTTATACACGTTCATGCCCTCAGTATTAGAAGCCTACAAAATCTCCTAAAAATATTCTAAATATTATCCTAAAATACCAATATCCAAGTCTGACTAATCAAGGAAGATATTAAAAATAAAATAAATTCCTAATATAACTAGGAAAGTGGTGTTTACTGCTGGAACTTTCGTGCACCAGCTCTGAAAACTTCGGCAAATAAAACACGTCGGATCCGCGTACTAGAATTGCATAACGTTCCAGAACGTCAACAGTGCAGGTGCAGCAACTTCTAGCCAGATTTCGACCTTGATGCAGCTAGTATCTCTCAAAACTCGAAACATGAAAGTTGTAGAGCTTTTTCTTGGTGTTCCATAGCATCTTGGATCATCTCAATTGGAGCTCGGATGAGAGAGTTATTCCCAGATTGTGAAGCGATGTCGAAACTGTCCAAAATCGCCCAATTAGCTTTGTATTGCATTTAACGCCTCCATTTGTATCCTAAATCAAAATATAAGAATAATGAGTACATTTAGGCACCAAATAAGTATAAAAGACTAGACATTAAGGGAGAAAAATGTGACATTTTGCATTCTCATCAAATTCCCCCACACTTATCTTTTGCTCATCCTCGGGCAAAACTCAAAGTCACTTTCCCAAGAACACACCCAGGTTGCAATGCCATCAACAAAGAACCAAGCTCTTCAAAACTCATAACATATCTTGAACAAACATTCTTAAACAACTTACAATTACTTAGTAAGCATTTTCACTTGAAGATAGAGTAAACTAAATACGTAGACCCTCACGAAAGTAAACACTCGACTCTCGTGTGTTTGAAGGGTATGTGTTTCGCTCAAATTCATTCTGATGGAAATGATCTACCATAGGCTTGCATATCTTCTCCTTCTCCACCATTGGGCTCACATGCATAACACGAATCATAAGGACTTTTCAAGGGTTATAACGGGGTTAACGATCAAGGCGGGAAATATTTGGGAGTGTTGCTCAAAGGCCATCGAAACTAGTGGAGCAAAAATGAATTAACTCAAGCTCGAATATATAAGACATGTAAAACCAATCACTCCATTCAGCAGCTTCTTCAATTTGGCTTTAAAGCATTTAAACCATGTAAAACTCCTGTATTGAAAAAAAAATGGTTCAAAAAGAACACTTTTTGTTCGCAGCAGGGAATGATCCTTCGCAACAGCTCCTACCTTGTATATATCACATATAAACAGACCCCTTTATTGGAATTTTAGGAGGAATTTTGAACATGAACAGTTTGTAATATCAAAAGCAATTTCCTCCATCACTTCCTTTCCCTTTTTTTTTTTAAAATGCTCCACTAGCTTTACGGCTTGGGGGGGGACATTGTTTTTTCGGGTTTAAAGCTTGTAAGGTGGGTTCACAATAAACAAAAAAATAAATAAAATAAAATAAAGCTCAAAGAGGTTCAACAAAGGGAAAAATTAATTACAAGGTAGGCTATTTGGCTTATGTAGCTTATAACAAAGAGGGCCTTAATCATGTTTATGCATGCATGTGTCAATAGGACCTCCAAGAGAATCAAGGCAAGTCCTAGAGAAAGAAATCCATGGAAAAAAATCCCACATGAAAGAAAATAGTGAGACTGATATGGATATGTCAGTTTAAAGGCTCAAAATCTCACCGGCTTTTGTCTACCAAATTTAGTCACTACCATTCTCAAGGAAAATAACTAGACTAATTAATTCTAAGCTGGAAGATTACTTATTCAATCATGTTATGAATTTTTGAAGCTTAATTGAATCTTGCTCATGACATACACAACCAAAAATCGTTGAAAACCATAAAAACAAAAAGCAAAACACATTTTTTTTTTTTTTTTTAAAATTAAAATTAAAACACAACCTAAATCCCCTTCCTCACACTTAAAACTTACATTGTCCCCAATGTAAGGTGAAATGCAAAGAAAAGGCAAAAATAACCAAAATATAAATGCGAGAATAAGAAAACAAACTCCCTTTGGGTTGCCTCCCAAGCAGCGCCTTTCTTCTTCAATTAGTATAAATTGGATCCTCAAGGTCCAATTGTTCCACATTCTCTACTTGGAAGCCTTCATAGAAAGTCTTAAGTCTATGGCCATTCACCTTGAACACTTTGGAAGTTGCTAAACTTTGAATTTCTACTGCACCATGAGGAAAAACA